>JAPYYT010001565.1:0-31765 GCA_030522565.1 Ceratosolen corneri | reverse complement strand
AAATTAACGAACTCCGGCATCCCGCCCATAGACGGCTAGGTCAGGGATATTTTTGGAACTAATCGCGCAGTACGTAAGATAAAGAAAGTAGAGTCAACTTACAATTGAACCTTGCGACGCAATAGAGGTTTGTTATTCCATCTTAGATTAAGCGGATTTTCGAATACCATTGAATCTCCGTTCACGCGTCACGGCCATTATTAATTACCACACGCGGATCATTCGGGACTTCTACAATCACACACACACAACACGCACAATAATTATACCATCCACTGTACACCATCAATAGAACATTTATTATTAAATAATTAGAAACAGCACCCACATGTTTAACGATTTAATAAATCCTACCAACAACATAAGTCCTAATATATCCACACTCCTTAACATCAGGGAATACATACAGTCAAGCACGTGAAATCCCTATCAATACGTCGTCGGAACATGTAAAGCCGAGCCCACGAGAGCTTGGTAGAGGATGTCTCGACACTTTCTATATAGTATTTAATTATTTATCTTTAATCGTACTTACAATTTATTTTAAAGGTAAATGTTTAATTATAGATTTACTTAAGAATAATTAAGATATTGGAGTACGTTCGACTACTGAAAAGTAATGTAATATAACGTACAGTACTTAAAACCTTTTTAAAATATATATTTTTAACCTTATGTTGATTCATATTAACGATTTATTAATTATCTTAATATTAGTTTTGAAATAGTTTTGCTTAATGTGGAATTATGCATAATGAGGGGCTAATATTCTCCAAAACAATAGCGAACAATTATTAAGAACAAGAGTCACAAGATATAGTTAAAGAATTGATACAGTGTTTATTATATATATAATAAAATCTTTTTTTATCTTGTCTTTCATATTAATAATCTTGTAAAGGAGTTTATTTAAGTTCGTGGTTATTATTGCTGAAGGCCAGAAAAGCTTAAATAATTATTCTTACATGAGATAAGAAGATAATCTTGTCGGAGAGTTTAAGTAATTGGTCATTCTTGACCTGCAGTAAGACTTAAATAAAAATTATAAATTCACCATAAGCAAGATTAAATAAATATTGAAAATTGGGTTCGAGCTAATTAAAGGAGATACTCAAGTCCAATCAATTTTCAAGGCACCTTTTAAACTTAATTTCAGCAGCACGTTTACATTGAATTTTGGTTTATTTGTTAACGTTCATTTTTCACTTATTATTATCAATAAATTCACCACGGATTACATTTATTCATTAATTTGCATTGTTTTTTAATTTTCATAACTAGTCCTTCTTTTCCACCATCTACTTCTATCCTCCTTTCATTAAAAAGAGAATTTACACACACACAGGAATTATTTCCGCAACATACTATATACATTTTTAATTTTTACTACGATAATCAAACAAAAATTTGTTTTGTACAGATGGCTAAGTAAAATATCATTAAAACAAATATTAAAAATCATGTTAATCGCAGCATTATATTATGCTCATGTAAAATAAATTAAAATTCTCTTTGTATTTTTTTAATTATTACACAATTATTATTAAAAGATAAGTAGTGTATTTACTTTCTCTTATTAAATAGTATAAAATAGTGTATTATATTTTCATTAACATGTTTACATTTAAAATATTTTGAAAATCTATCTTTTTTTTGAATTTTAAAATTATTTTGTAATTTTGTTAATTGTATATACGTACGTATAGCGTTTTATTAATTATTAATCTATAAACGTTTTTGCTTTCTTATTTTTCTACTTTTAATAGAAAAGTTCAAAGTAGATATTGAAGACATTGAAGCAGATATTATCTATAACCTTTTAGCTACTTTTTACGAAAACAGGAAATCTTTTAATTTTGTCTACTAAATACTAATAAATGTTACAATCTTCTATTATCGATGAGTATATTCATGAAGGATCGTAATTCTTTTAACTTTCTAAAGTTTGAAAGCTTTTTGTCTGCAAATATTTCTTTAACATAAATTTCTAAATCAAGCACTACCATGCATGTATGTTAACATTAATCGTATTGTTTTTACGAATATTTTAAATATTAATTTATCATTCGAATTTTTAAATCTTATTCTATGGTATTTCGTTTTTTATTTCGCCATAGGATGTTTATAATTTTATACAAACATGGAATGTTTCTATCTAGTACAATTTAAAATAGCCATAATTGAATTTATATTCGCCCTTTTAGTACATTTACAAATAACGTATATTATTATATTTAATATTATATAAAGTTTAAAGCGTAAAGACGTAAGATTTTAACATAATTTGAAATTAAAAAAAGCGTAAATTTATAATACACTGAATACATTTCCTTCTACGTATCAGATCAAATCGGAAATAATAATTCCTCAACTTAAAAATCTTTAAAAATTAAATGATAAGGTTGATACACATATAAATAACCTGATAACCTTTGAAAAATGTAATGTAATTATAATGAGGACACAGGTGAAGCAGCAGAAAGTTCTGGCCAACGCCGTTGGCGTACCTGTCTCTGGAAGATTGAGGAAGTGCAGACGAGGAAAACGTCTGTCCCGTGTCCAAGGTACCTAGCATCGTGTCTCATCTACGCAACACTGTTACTCATTTTTTAGTTTTCTTTCTATATCTCAACTCATATTCTCATCTGTCTATCTATATGTTTATGCCCGTGCTACTCCTTATTCTTTTCTCAATTGAGAGTACTCAGGGATGTCTGACCTTCTTCTTTGTCTAACCAAATGAAAATAAAGGTGGACGAAATCGATTTTTGGAAAGACGACAAAGTTCATTGGGAAAGAAATTGATTGATATATTTGGTGACGAATAATTTTTCTACTCGTCACTAAACGAAAGAATATCTTGATACTATTGTGAAAATATTTGTCAAGCCACAATTTTATGGCATTGGTGGCTTGAGGCTGTACCCAAAATAATAATAGAATAATAATTTTCGTTAGGAAAAATGTTGTATTATGATAGACTAGTTTTATTTTGTATTAACTTATGTACAGTATTGTAATATTTCAGGTAAAATAATTTATTATATTCATATGAGCAAATATGCAAATTAATCGTTCCATTAAAGTCTTATTTTACATTTTATTATCATAACTAATATATATTGTTCTTTTAACTTTATTTATAATTCAAATTTTTAAGCCAAAAATTTTCTGTCTTCAAATATTAAAATTTTTGTATTTATTTAAAATAAATAATAATAAAAAAAAGTCGATACACATAAAATATTTATTCTTTGTATAAATTAAAAGAAATATTTTTTAAAAAGGAAATTTAAGTTGTACGGTTAGTAATCAAATACAAACATTTGCTGTTTAAAATAACCTGTAATAATTAACATATATAAACAAATTGAATAGAATATATTTTAAAAAATCAATAAAATTCATATTAACATTTTATTTTCTTTTACACAACTACTAACTTATTCATTTTTCACGTATTTAAGACGCCATTTTATCTTATTACAGCAATTTTTCTATTATTGTTTTTTTAATTCTTCAAGTTGTATTTCAGTTGTCAACATTATTATAGTATCTTTATTTATCTAGTATTTGTATCTATTAAACTCACCCTTTATCTTTCTACCCCTTTCTCACACTACTTCTTTCTATATATTTCTATTTTTCCTATTTTGTATTATTTGTTTATATATTCAATTTTCATTTCCAAACACAAATTATGTAAATTCTGCTTTTTCTTCATATTGTTACGAGTAATCATTTTATTCAATAATAATTTCCTTTCCCTTTACTTTTTCCAATTTTAAAAAAAGAAAAGTTTTATTTATTTTCAACCTAACTCCATATATATAGTCTATATATATAATTTTTAATATATATATTTATTGCAGAATTTCAAAATCAAAACGAATAAATGTTTAAAATTAAATGATTTCAAATTAAATCGTAGGACATTAAAAAAATATGTATATTTATAAACATAATAAAATTAAATTATTAAAATAGACACTTTTTTATTCTTTTGGTAATTCAACCAGCTAAAAAACTTAAGTTCCAAATTGTGCCATTTAAGTAAGTAACTTATTATAAATTATTATAAACTATTTTTTAATAATTTAATTTTATTGGCAATAATACATTATTAATGTAATTGTCAAACATATAGGTTTTTCGGAAACAATTGTTTTTTATGTCATCATTGTATGATAAAATAATATTCTAATATATAATTAACCTATTATTATTGTATAAAAGTATTATTTTATTTTTTATCAACCAAAAAAATTGTAAATATTAACAATATTATTTATTGCGCATTCTATTTCAAATTTTTTACACAAATATATTGTTACTAATTGATTATTTTATATTATTTAAAAATTTTTTAATATTATAAATCATTTTAAGATAATTACTTTATTTATCTATATATTTATAAATACATATTTCTGAATTTTTTTTGAAAACTCACTACAGATCTACTAATATAGCTTTACGTTATATTTTATAGGACAGCATTAACTCAATATATGTTTATTTAAAATTCTAAACAGCTTTTTTATTACACTAATAAATAATTTATATTATTTGAAAATCGTTCAAATAAAAATAAGTGTAGATTTTATGAATTTTATATAAGGTTATATACCACTATAATTTCTCAAATGATTGTGTACAGCCCGGTAACGATTGGTTTTTATAAAACATTGTATTTTATATTAGCTCAGCATAAAGACAATACAAGAAAATTTAAAAAATGGAATTTAGTGAGTTAATTAAATCAGAAATAACCATCTACCAGTCAAATATTAGCATTAGATTTTCTCAGTTAAAATTAACAGAGTACTATAAAAATTTACAATTTTCAGTTTTACATTAAGGGTAAATTAAGATAATCAGGCTTAACAAACTTTTTAAATGTCTAAATAATTAATGGTCAATTATATGAGTATGTTTTGCTTGTTCCCTCAGAGATTTACTCGGTCCTTCGATCTTTGACATGGTAATGCACATGCGCACTAATACAATATTCTCATAAAAATAAAGTAAATAAAAAAGTGATTATAACAAAATGTGAAGAGGTGCTTTCGCTGGATTGGCGTACATTGTTTCACAGCTCTATATGAATTAACATTTATTTCGAAATAATGGACGTTGACATTTTCTTTTTTAGAAAAATCATTCGATGAACGAAATTATCAATCTCAAAATTTGATAACTTGCATACTTCGATAATGTAGTAAAATCTGAGGTGTCACAGTCAATTTTATATAAAAGCCTTCTTTCTTTATTACATTTGAATTTATCTAATATCACTAATTCTTCTATTCTAAAAATTATTATACATTTTTTTTTAAACATTGAGTTTTTAATATTATCTAAAATAAATATTAAAATTATATTAAATAATTAATATGATTTTATAAACATACTCTCATTTTTTTAATGAAATAGTTATAATTTACATAAAATTTGTGTACTATAATTCTAACAAAAATAAAATTTATTATTTCATTATATATTTCATTATACATTAACAAAATTAAGAAATGACACATTTAAATATTTATATTGATCATATAAATTTGTCTGTTTCTTTAGATGAATTTTTAATTTAAAAATATATTTATTTTTTAAAATGTTTTCATATGCTATATAATTTTTTAATTAGATATATTTTTTTCATTTTAGAAAAAGAATTCTATAATAAAATATGGAAACGAATATATTTTTTATGTCATTTATGAACAAATTAAAAAACAATCATATAACTTTGTGTTATTTTATTAAATAATCATGTTTTAAAAATATTACAAAAAAATTTTATTATTAATTCAAATTCAAGTAATCATGCACCTTTTATAACTTATTAATTTTTAAAACTATAAAACATTTCAAATTAAATATTTGTTCTATATAAATTTATATTTTACAAATTACAATTATTGTTTAAAATAATCATTACAAAAAAGTAAAAAAAACTTTTTACATTATTGAATATATAGCTAAACAAAATTGAAATATTGTGTAATAAATAAACTGTTTGCAATAAACACTGCCTTGTTCACATTTTATTCATAATATAATAATAATAATAATAATAATAATAATAATAATAACAATAATGTAGTATCGTAATATTTAATATAATATAATATATTGTAATATAATATTTACAAATATTAAAAGAAAATATGATTTAATTTTTTGAATATTATGTTATTTTTTAAAAAAATTTATTATCCTTTTGAAGCTTTACAAGTATTACATTACACAATATAGTAATATATTTATTGTATGAAATAATTAATTATTCTGTAACTTGAAAATATTATTTATATTATATTATTATTGTAATTTGATAAAATTTCTTAATTTTCATAATAAATTAAATGTAAATTATTTTTAAAATTATTATCGTAGCTAAAGATTGTTTAAGATTGTGGTTGAATATAATTATTTATTTTTTAAAACTTATTTAATATCTTACAAATAATTACATTATAGATTTTAATGATAATATTCTATTTTATACTTAATGTTTATAATACATGAAATATATAATAGTGAGAACTACATTAAAATTAAAATGTTTCTTTTTTAAAAACTAATAAAAATTTTTATTTTTTTATATTAATAAAAAAATTAAATGAGTACTCTTATTTCCAGTTCTTTATTTAATTATATTTATGACAACAAATATTTCTAATTATTATGAAATTCCAAAATTAAGAAAGAAATTCATAAGCTTTTTAATTTTGTATTCTATCTACAAAATTATCTATACATTTTTGTTATAATAGTCAGTGTGTAGTAAATGATTTTCGAAATATGAAAATTGACAGGATTATTTTAATATTAATGTCGAAAAAAGTTACCCTTAATTAACATCAATATTATAATGTAGAAAATTGTAAACCGTAATGATCAAGTTGATTAAATCATGATTTGAAATATACTGAATTAGCTTTTGTACATATTATAATATATTGATTCTTAATATTATTGATTTTATATTCTGCAAAACCTTTATTACATATTTTAAAAAGAAACTTAATATTAAGAATGTAAAAATATATTCTAAACATTGTATGAAAATTAAAGTAATTCTTCATATTTACAAACTACAAAGCTTGACATTGATAATCAGTTAAGTATCCAATAAGTAATCAAAACTAATATAAAAGTTAATGAATTCTTTAATGAGCAAAAAATGTACCAAAGCTTTATCAACAGTTCGCCATCAATATATCTAGTCATAACATTTTTCTCGTATTCTCTCTCTCTCTCTCTCTCTCTCTCTCTCTCTCTCTCTCTCTCTCTATATACATATATATCTATCTATCTATCTCTTCTCTTTTCCTCGGTACTCCCCCTGTAAACCTATATTCTCTCTTGTTATTCCTCTCTTATTATTCACTTACTTATACTATATTCCTCTCTCGATAATCACTTACTTTTACTGCGAAGACGTGACAAAAAGGTGGTATTATCTTCCATGATATCCAAAAGGCTTTATTAATTGTGTAATTCTAAATTTATGATAAAAAAGATACTTTAACACTTAGCTACAACGTTCTAAAGCTTTTTCTCGTATACTTACAGCTCTGAAAATGCTGTCGCAAAAGCATTCGGAGGCCACTCCCGGTTCAGAGCCAAACGATTGCAAGAGCAACAGCGCGGGTGCGGTTGCGGGTGGCAGCGGCGGTGTCGCGGTCACCCTCACCTGCTACGATAATACTCAGGAGTTTTTGTCAACTGGTCGAACGGGGAGACGGAATGCCATACCTAACATACATGGTCGGCACGCCGCTACCGACACGGCTGATCTGCCCCAGAGGCTCGAAGCCCTTACCACGGGTGAGTTGTTTATTTCTGCGTGCTTATTATTTATTATTTTTTATTTTTTTATACCTTGCGCAATATTATTCTTTTATTTTATATATATTTTATTATTTTATTGAATTTTTTCAAGTAATAATAAAATCCGTTTTATTTTCTTAATATGGAAACTTTAATATTGGAAACAAATGTAAGTAGTATTATTAATAATAATATTAATAATATATAGATTTTCAATAATGATTATTTAATCGTAAAATAAGTTTAAAAATACAGGATTTCATTCCAATAGAATAAATAGAATATTAGGAATATTACCTGGAACCAAAATAAAGCCTTAAAAAATTGACATCGAATTCATGATTTTCAAGTAACTGTATTTGTATTATCTTTGCACACGATTACAATATTGAATATAATTTCATATGCGTATTAACAAAACTGAAATAGTTTTCAATTATATAAACTTTTATAATCTAGTACTTAGAAATAAAGCTGAAATGATATACCTTACATGAGTTCAATCCATTTTTAGTATGGAATGCAATTTTCATTAAACAAATTTAATTACTTTTGTTTAAAGAAATATCGAATAAAACCAGAATAAACGTTAATTATATTTAAACAGTACCGATATAAATTCAAATAAATTAAGAAGCTTTAATAAACCATCTTGTTTTAATCACTTTCGATCAATTTTATTTACATTATTCTAATATTGAATTTTTACAATATTATAATTTTTTATTTAGAAGTTATAAAAGTTAAATAATAGCATCATTTTTATTAAATTTATTTATTAAGTTCAAATTATTTCAACTCGCCAATAGTTATTGATTCATTTTTAATATTTCGTATTTTCGGTAATTGTTATAGATCTGCTATTTAAAATGTATAAGAATATACTATAATCTTAGACTTTTAATTCTTCATTTTCTTTACACATTTGGCTCAATATAATGAAATTTTTCTTTTATTATACTCTGAAAACTTGATATGAAGTTGAAAGTCTTAAATAATTAGATGTCGAAAATTATCAAATTAAGTAAACTTATAAATTATAAAATATTTATTAAAACAATGTTTTTTATATAATGTATACAATTAATATTATTAGACGTTGTGAATCTTTTGATCGAAATTTATATAAAAAAATAATTCAGTCTTTCTATTTTTTTATAATTGGAAATTATTCCTCTACTACTTAAAATCGAATTCAATTAATTGACAAATTTCAATTCATTGACAAAAATATATTGTAGGAATTTTCTTAATAATATACATCATATATTATAATATTGTGACTTTCGTAGGAAAATAACTTAAATTATTCATACCTCGTTACTATGTATTTAATATTTTTTCAGATATTAATGATCTTCATAATTTATAGAAAAATTATAAATATAAAAGTATAATAATAAACAAAATAATATCGACTGAACGATTAACTTCACAGTAGCAAAACTTACTTATTGATTAACCTTTTTTGTTCGTATTTAATTTCTCAAGATAATAGTATTTTTCTAACCTCATAAGATTTCATTTTAATAGTAATTTATATTAAGTTGATTGAAGATTCATTAGTTTAATTAATATCTTAGGTATATCAATAAAAAATGAAACAATTAAACCGAAATTTAATTTTAATGATAGAGTTAGAATATTATTCGATGTATTATAATTGGCTTAATTGCAATACATTACCATTAAATAATAATGGTACCATAAAGTACAATGGATGTTTTATTAGACTGAAGTGCTAAATTATTTATATTTTTTAAAGCTCAGTGCTGTATAATAATTTATATCTATTAAAGATATTTAAAATAATTCTTTGATTTACGTCTAATATTATTGCGAATTGTGGAAATTATAATGTATTATATATTCATTGGTATTACATACTGAATGCTACTATTTCGGATGCTACTTTTTTTAATTAGTTAATACGGAATGTAAATTATTTATTAAAATTAGAATATTGTAGTAAAAAATTGAATGTATATTATTTAAATATCGATATTTAAATTATGATAGTATAAAAATTGCTAATTTATGTACATACATTTGTAATTCAATTAAACTAATGGAGTAATGGTAAAAGGAAGGGAATATAAAATTCAACGTATTAAATCCAAAGATTATAATTAATTCGCCATTTTCAAGTATTTATATACAGAATAGAATGGATATAGAATGTTATTTTAAAGAGATTCTTTACAATTACACGAGTATTATTTCTTTCGTAACAATATGTTTCTATAAAAATCTTTAAGGAGCGTCATGAAATTATAAATAACCTTATATTTATGTTCGGCACTAAAATTTCTGCATAAGAAGTTGCACAAGAAACCGAATGAGTGAATCGTTCACAAAAAATTTGTTGAGTGCAGATAAATATAAAATCAATAATTCCAAGCAGGTCCTTATTTACAAAAATGAACGGATGATCACACAAGTATCGAGTTAGAATAGAAAAACAACGTGTAATTTGTGTTACAGATTCGACAGAGGGGAGCGGTACGAGAAGCCAACCGCAACCTGGGGCTACGCAACAGAATGCTGGTTGACAAAAGCGATGTTCTACCTGAAGAATTCACTGAGTAAGCGAGATCAGATCCGGGCCCAGGGTGACGCCGGTCCGGAAAACGACGTTGGCACCAAGGACGCATAACAGCGAGCTAAAGTGTAAATAATGTAATCATGAAGAAACTCCATCTTGTAAACCTTTCTTCCTTACCCCTCTTCTCAGCTTCTTGTACTCCTCTCTTCTTTCTGTTATCTTTTATCATTTTACATTTCCTTTCTCACTATCTAGGAGATACCGTATCCTAGAGGATGGTTGTACGGAACGCAATACTATAAAGTATTATTCACAAAATCGTTATAGTTTTAAGAACACCTGTTTCATATATGAATACAAGCTGTTGGGGCCTTTGTGCGTGTGTATATGCCGGTGCGTGCGCGAATTTATAAGAAAGAGGACTACATTCACCGATTTCCATCTCTCTGTACATCTTGCATACTATATCATTTTATCACCTTGGAAGCTTAACACCTGCAACTTTAAAAATTAAGAAATAGTTTATTCATCGTTTTTAGTATAATTACCGTTATTTTTCCTATAATTATTGACAGACATTTATTATATATGACTTTGAGAGGAATATTCCTTTAATTCTAATCGATCACGAGGATGAGAGGAATATGTAATTAAATGCGGGGATCCATATTTTCCTAGTATTATAAGTAAATGAAATCATTAAAATATCTGAGAAGACTTTAGTTCATAAGAGTTGTTAATTATACTGTAAATTAATTTATATTTTAGTAGCATATTTACATACATACATATATACACGTGCACGTACGCGCGCGCGCGCGCGCGCGCACACACACACACACACACACACACACACACACACACACACACATATATATATATATATATATATTTATATCTTCATCTTTAATTTATTAATGAAATGTATAATTAAGATACTTGCAGATTTCTATTTACAATTATTAATTGAGCTTGTCAGGCATTGTTTCGATGACTACTTTTCATAAACACTTATATAAAAGATTTTCCTAGTTTATTTATTAAATTAAAATTTTCTTCTACGCCTCTACATTTTTATTTGTACGAAATAATTTTTGCTAAACAAACATTAAAACTTCAAATTTTCATATTTTTCAACACGTCTTATATAGATTGCTTTTACATTTTGTACATGAAACTTTAAGTATTTTTTAAAAGTTTATTTGTAGAACTAATCAAGTCATATCTTATTTGTTTATAAATTATCGCTGGTAATTTGTACAAAAGCAGTAAAAGTAAAATATAACTGAAATAACATATTTTGTTCCCTTTTTGACTAAATCATTTTTTATATATATTTTGTGATCAAACAAAATCTAATTACGATAATATGACCATATGATAATATGTTTGTTTTATTTTTAATGAATTAAAATTTGATTGAAATTTTTTTATTGTTTAAAATTCTAGTAAGTTTCTTATTATAAAAGCACATAAATATATATCTATATAAAGCAATTTTGAACATTTTACAGTAATAAAACAATAAAAAGGTAATACAACATTAAAAAATAATAATTTTTTTAAAGCACTGATAAATAAAATACAGATAGTACAGATATTACTTTTCAATATATTAAACTGTATTTCAAGAATAGTTCTTTATTTTTCTGTTATTTCAAAGATTTAATATTTTTAAGTATCAAGTGGTTTAAATACTTTTTGATACTTCATACATTTGAAAATTAAAATTGTTTCTCGTAGTGATTCTCGGAGTCAACTTTGTGATTTAAATTATAATTTATAATATAATATTAATAGTTTATAACAAAAACTATAATTCATATATATCTTTTTCAAATTTTAATATTATTGGATTTCCATGTTAATTTGTATTACTAATAATTACGATATTTTTACCTGTACTATAATTGTATATAATATATTACAATTATAAATATATTTTTAAAAAATATAACATTCTGATTTACTATTTTTTTTATAGCAGATATTACTTAAAAACATCCCAATTTTACAAATTTAAAATTTGTACAAGCAATTTTAAATCTCCTGAGAAAACGCAATTTTACCGCATCTTCATAATTGTTTTAAATTTCATCGATTTATTTTTATTAATAAAATATTTTTATAATAAATTATTTAAAATTTTTAATTATTAAATTATTTTAAAATCTGTTTATATATATATATATATCATATATATATCATTGTTTATAAATAATTTGATTCTTTTTTCTTGTTTTAAAATTAAAATTGCAATGAATTTATTACAGTTCGATTAATCAATTGTAATAGTAAAGCTATTTACAAATATAATTATAGAAAAAAATAAGAATAAAATATTCTCGTTTTTTTATTTAATAACATAACTAAATACATAATTTGTTAATGTGATAATCGTTCTATGATTTAGCCGAGGATATGCAAAGTTCTATTATTGTACAATGCAATTACAGTAAAACATGTTTAACAGAGTTATTATTAATATTAAAGTAATAATCGCAAGAGTACAATTAAATTACATTCAAAACTTGAATTTTACCAAGAAGTTCTTTTAAAATACTCATTTCATATTTTCCTCAATCCCTTTAAGACTGGTATGTCTAGTATTATTTTTATTTAATTTGAAAATCTAGGATTCTGTTCTTCTCTATATTAACTGTATATTATTCAATGTTCAATAATCTCCTTAAATATCGAACACACTTTATTTGCGTATTTAGACTTCATCATCAATTCAATTAATTTGATGAAATGAACTATCATTTTAAAATTGAAGCAGCATAGTAAATTTATATATTAGGTTTCCATCTATCGTATTTCTTATTTATTGATGGATGATTATTCTCCACAATGTTCACAACTAGTTTATTTGAATCAAGCATTGAAATCATCAAAATAATTAGACTAATTTACTCATGATATTTATTTAGCGGTTTAGATTGTTGGTCTACTATTTCATTTGTTAAGAATTTTTTTCTAGATGAATAAGGAATTATTCTGTATCATTTAAAAATGATAAAGGTTTTAATTTCTAAAAAGGTTTCTGCAACTACAAGGACAACGCTTAAAATTTACTAAATATTCCTTAAATCTGTATTTGCAGATTCTTTTACACTATTTTAAAGTATTTGAAAGCTTTCAATTTTCTTTACTGTATTTAATTATAAATCAAAAAATTTTTAAATTATATTTCTAAACATCTACATCATATTACATTTTCTTGCCAAACTATATCCCATCCCATATATAATGTTACTTTTAAATTATATATCTAGAATCTTATAATCGTTCAGCATATTACTGAAAGATGATTTAAACATAATTTCTTTCTAGTGAACCGTAATATTCATTGTGAATTAAATTATTCTAATTGAACTGGCGTTATTTGTTAAACTCGTCCAGAACAACTGTAATTTTTTTATTTACATTAAGCATTTTAATTTTTAATCGATATTTTAAAATTAAAATATATCGGTCTATAAAGGATAAAATCAAACTTAATGAAAAGATTTATATTCAGCATAACAATTATATTTAATGAATTCTGATATTTTCACAAAGAAAAAGAAAAATTAAGAACGAAATAGTTTAAATATATATGTATGCTAAGTTTAATTCTCAATAATTTATATTATAATCTTTTATACATAATAAATTCAGTAGTAAATAAAACGATAAATTATCATTATAAACATAGGTAAAAAATTGACTAATATATATACAAATTTTTAATTCATATATATCCATATGTAGAGCTATCATGTTACAATTTGATTTAATAATTATTAAATCATTAAATAAACAAAGCATGATATGATCAAAAATTCTAATTTAAATATTTAAATACACTTAAATATAATTTTTCATATTGCTTTGTTCTATGTTACAAGTATATAAGGTAACAAAAACTTTTTATAAAATTTATATTTCAGATATATAATTATTTTATGAAATTATTTTTTAAATCGTTTAATTTGTATAAATAAGAAATAAAATTTATATTGTGTACATGATTAATAAAATATGCAAAGATGCGAAATTTTTCTACTGAGTAAATAAGATAAACATGAAAATGTAAAATATTGTAGAATTTATTTTTGTAGATAAATTCATTTAGTATTATGCTAAAGGTCTATTTAAATATATAAATATTATCCTTTGTTAATATTTATAATTATAAATTATAAAATATCTAGATGAAATTTATTTGAATTTATTTAAACAAATAGCTCAAAATTTTTAAAGTTCATTGTCTAGCAGGAAAATAAGATAATTAATAATAGTCAGGTATATGTTTAGTTTAATTCGATATAATTCTTATTTAAATATTCTAATTTTTATACATATATTAATAATGCTTAATTTACTACACAGTAACAATTTATTCTTTAAAAATTAAATGAAATGTCTAAGTACAGTTTCCTCAATTTTTTAACTCCTATAATAATTTTAAATAACTCTCTAATTTATTTCTTCTAAGATTCTGATTTTATTTTCCTATGTAATAGAACATTTTAATATACATAATCAAATGCAATGTATGTCTATGTCTGTCAATTGAAATTATTATTGTTTATGATTAATAAAGGATTAATTTAATATATACTTTAATATATAATTTAATATAATTTAATATAATATAATTTAATATATAATAACGCACACATACATAAAATATAGTTGTTTTTATCAACCAATATTTTTTGTATATTTTATATGTGTACATAGAATTTTCTATCAAATCGTTTTCATTATTTATCATGTATTCAACATAAAATGTACCAAGAAACTTATATATTTCTATCTGTTCTATTATACTGTTGTGTAAGCTCCGAATGTAAGCACATAAACATGTTAACTACTAGAGATTATATTAAATCCTGGTATATCAAATGTTCTATTAATTATTAACTTATTGCTAATATGCAAAAGAAATGTGATATTAAAAATGACTAATATTATTATATTTATGCATGATGTAACATTCATTTAATTGCAGTGTATTTTAATAGAAATTTTTATTTTTACGAAACAGTAAAAAATATTTATTTCCAAATAATATGATTCTTAGTAGGTAATAAATAAATGTAAATAGTGAAAATAAATGTATAATAGATATGTATTCTAACTAATAAATGATGAATTTATTTATTTTTTGTATCTACAAAAGTATTTAAATAAACATCATTTAAAATCAAAGTATTATATTTAAGATATTCGTTTTTAATATTTCAAAATAATAGTATCATGACATTGATAAATGAATAATCCTGATCTCTCTTCTTTAAATAATAATTATTATAATTATTTATAATCATGACGGATGAAAAATCTTTATATAAAACAGTATCTTTATTGAAAAAACTATATTAGTTCGTGCCAATTATTCGAACAAATTATTGAAGTGGTCTGTTATTTTCACTGTAGTGAATTAGAAAATTTTAAAACAAAATGTTTTTTCATTTTTACAGTATATAACTATAATAATATACTCACACATTTTTAAGTTGAAGTAATATAGTTCTACTAATATAAATAATTATTGAAAAGAAGTTTGCGTACTGTATAAGTGGTTTATGAAAACTATAAGCGTGGTATATTTAAATTGTTTCTTTTTTAATCTACGAACACGATTTCAAAAAATTTTAAATCAAATTAGTTAAACATATTTCCAAATATAATCCATTTAGGGCTAACCAACTATTATAGAATAAAGAATCTAATTTACCTTACTTTTTAATTAACAAAATGTTAAAAAATTTTTACTAATGTGCTCTCTTGATAATTGATATTGATTATTTTATGTCCTCTGATAGTCCTATTGATTTATTTCATAGTTATTTTATATAAATGTGCTTATCAAAAATCGTGTTTGCAGTGAAGAAAAATTTCTTTAAAGGATTTTCGTCGATTTTTTGTCAGCGGAAATAAAATTTCATGTAAAAAATTTTTTTGTATTTCTTAGATATTATGAAGTACAGCAAAAAAATTTTATTCAATTAAAATATATTTTGTTTATAAAATTCTCGAAAAACGATCATTTTTAAAATGTAACAGTGGTAAGGCTAAAACATCAGTAAGCGGCAGTACTTATGTATTTATTATTAATATAAAATACTTATATGGCATCGAAAGTTTGCTTAGTATATCGATTATTTGTAAGAATTTTAATTACACTTAATTTTTAAATTCTTATGAATTATTAGTCTACTGTTTTTTTGTTTATAAATGATGAATTATGAGAATCGAAATAAATACTTAATCCAATACAGTATTAAATAATAATATTAATTTTATTACTCTATTTCCTATCCTTTTTGTAAAAATTTTATAATAAAAATTATTACTAATGCAAACAAAATTTTTTAAAATTCACTTTTAAAATTGATTAAAATTCACTCGAGTGCTTTTTACATCATTTTTAATATAAATGAATTGAAAATACTAAATTATTATTTAATGCTAAGATGATGTCAGGTAGTTTTACTTTACGTAAAAAAAGAACTATTCGAAATATATCAGAAAATGGTTTGAATTTTTAGTACAAAGTATTCTAGAATGTCAGCTGTCTTTGTTAATCTACATCATGCCATAACAAACAAAAAAGTTTCTTAATGGATATTCCATCATGCATATAAGAATATTTTTTAGGGAACTCAATATCCAAACATCAGTTATATGGTTACATTGTGAAAGGCCTATTTCAATGTTAATTAATTTACATCATTAGTCTATAAGTTAATGATCCAATGCAATAATCCTAGACAGCTATTATTGGTACATGACTAAAAAATATTTTGTACATAGCTTTAAAAAGTTTAGAGTTCAAAGATTGGTATTATAATATTTTTATAAACCTATATATAGATAGTATATTTATAATAATGGACTACAATGAAATTTTTAAACATAACCAATATATAATAAAATAAAAATACTACAAAGTACCTATACATTTATAAAAAATTAAAAGCTTTGAACAATTAATGAAGCTCTGATAACAATAACAAACACTGGTAAATCTGATGAAAAACATTAGATTTTATTATAGATAAAATGTTAATTTAAAATTGTTATTTTAAAATTAAAGAAAAATTCGAATTTTATATTCGAGCTATTTCAAAATTGTTTTGTTTTATTAAATCAACGGTATGATCGATGATACCTAATAATATAATATAATACAGAGGAACAACAATTTTCTTTTTTTATTTATCTTGCTCCATTAATGCAATAATACTAAATATTTTTAATAGGAAGTTAGCTCCTTCCGGTTTAGATTAAATTCTTTTTATTAATGTATTGAAATGTTCTCAATAAACTTAAACTTACGAATACTTAATACCAAGTAAATTAAACAAGTGAAATAAATGACTTACGATAATCCAAAATTGAATTAAAGTGGAGTAAGCAATTCCAGGGTATGGGTTTATTAAATATCAAAAGATTGCTAATAAAAGTTGATTGACAAAGCTAATCGCCAGATCTACAAAAAGTTATCAACAATAATCTTCATGGGTAAACGCGCCAAGAGAAATAAAACTTATTGGTTTTATTGATGCTAATTCACCCTTTATAGCTGAATCAATAAAAATATTTAGAAAATTGAATTACCCTTTTGTTAGGAAATGTTCAAGAATCCATAGTTATATAGATGAAAACCATCGAAATTTCCAATTATTACATTCAAAAATAAAAAAATTATATCATTTCTACAATTCTATATTTATGTTTATTATATAATAAAATGCATATAATAATACAAAAACAATTGATGTAATAAAGTGTTTACTTATATTTGTAATATTTATCAGCAAATATAAGTACATTTACTTAATATATTTGTATTATTTCCCTTTATTCGTATATTATATTTTTAATAATTTACTATAAGAGAATTAATATATATAATTATTTTCATTAAACCCTTATTAAATATAAATACAAATTAAATGATAATATACGTATAAAGTAAAATATTAAAATTCAAAAATACAATATTAATTTGTATTTGTATTTAATATACATTTAATGAAAATTATTTTGTATAATTTTTTATTTTTATATGATTTTGTACATTAACTATCTTATGTATATATTATGTACTATCTTATGTAGTTGTTTACAAAACCTTTTTAACAAAGAATATGTGATATAGTTATTAACTAAATATATTAAAAATTATATTGTATATAAAAAGAGTAAAACATATATATTTAATAATTACAACAATACTAATAATTTTATTTCAATATGCATACTTAATAATTATAAAATTAATTATAACAGTATCTAATATTTCATTTTATCCTTCTATAAAACTTTTGAGAATTTTAAATATTAATAAGATTGTTACCGCTCATTTAATTAATAGAATAATATTAAATAATGTATGGTAAATATACAGAATATTTTATGTTATTTACAAATTTTTTAATATTCGTAAGAATTAAGGACAAGAATTTCAAAATTGTTTTCTTTTTATCGTATAAAAATAGTTTTAAATATAATAAATTATTAATTCGAATATTGAAATATGGATTCTAGATGCAACTAAAAGGATTTAAACATTTTTTTAAAAATATTTATTGTATATTACGTAAAAATAATTTCTTAAGTATTTATACTATAAGAAACTGTATAGAAAAAAGAATTTAAAAAAAAGAATATATATTTATTATGTGTATTAATATTAATAAAATATATATTAATAAAAATTGAATACATTTATGAAGAAATGTAATATAATTACAAATAATGAAAATTTGATTAAATAAAACTTAGTAAATAACTAAGTGTTTTTTTATTATACAAAACTAAACGAAAATATAAATATTTCGATTAATAAATAGTTTATTAAGAAAAAAGAAATTTTTAATATTTAATAGAACATTATATTGACAGAGCGAAGATACTCTTAAATTCTAATCAGTAATAACTTTTTAGTAGCTGTAGTTTAATAATACAAAATTATTACTCACAATCTTTACTTCGTATTATATAATGTAACTATATGGAAACTGTAATATAAATTTTAAAAAAATAATAAATAAAAATAGAAAAATATTTTTATTTTCCATTTACTAATTTATTAATATTAAATCTTTTTCTTCTTAATTTCCTTAAATTTCTACACTGCTATACACATAGTGTAAAACAATATTGAAAAAGCATAGTCAGTCGTAGATGCTACTACAGAAGTGTAAAAATAATAAAAAAATTGTCATTATTATGCATTGAATATTATGCATCAAAGCTCATCATGCATATACTTATACATTTGGAATAATTTTTTCAGATAATTGAGTTCACTAAATAGAATAGATCATGAAATGAACATTCCATTCACAAACTACAAGTAAATACCTCTTTTGTATTATTCATACATTCATGAAACCATGCAATTTAACAAGGATCACTATCGTTTATACTACTGAATATACTGTAGTTTCACCAATAAATTTTTTATTTTATTTTTATATTATACTTCTATTATATTTTTATTTTATTTTATTTACACCACTTATTTCAAAATATATTTAAAGTTATTAACAACGGAAAATTAGGGAACTTCAACTTTTAAAATATTATCTTAGATTAATTGTGTATAATTCTTTCTTCAATTCAGCAGCTTTTAAATGATAATCCTTCTAAAAATTGAAGTCTTTTAAAGAATTGTTAATAATACTCAAAGCAACAAATTAAAATATTTTCTAACCTATTTATATCTATAGATACATACATGGTATTCACCTGAACATTTAAAAAAATATTTAATATTTATAATGCACCTATAATATTTTACTAACAAATTCATTAAATTAATTCAAAATGCAACATGAAAACAAAATTCTACTTCGCTTTATTCATTTCATCAATATCTATCGTTTTTATTATAATATATTCCAATCTATTCGGCATAATTAATTTTAATTTATACTGTTTATCATAATTACTTTAATTGAGTTTATAATTTAATGAAAATACAGTTAAAAAATATTTATTCTTTTAATAAATTATATCATAAAATATAATATTAATGGTAATTTTTAATTGAATTTGAAATGTAAAAAAATATATTGTATATTTGATATGCTTGGAAACTTGATGCGTCATAAAATGTGCAAAGGATTATGTAGGAAGATAACATAATACAAGAGTCGTAATAATATTAATCAAAATAATAAATAAATATTATAGAATAATTTAATTATTTAGCTTTTAAAATTTCAGTTATAATAATATAATATAATAATATAATGTAATCAATAATAAAACTATTTAAAATATTCTAAATTACTTATTGATTTATCTTTTGAATTGTTTTAACGGTAAAGAGTTAACTTCAACTCTAAATTTTATGTTTCATTTAAACATCTGTATTTTATTTAGTAATAAGAATTCGTATCTTTAATCTTTGTTTATAGTTTTTTAGTTTTAATTCAGAATAAAAAATATTAATAACAAAATTAAGCGATATTTTCTAATCGTCCTATTCGTACTTTAAAAAATGTTTTTCTAAAAGCAAAAACAGAATTGAATTCTCTAGCAATTGAATGTAATCATACTCTTTTATCTTTGATTAGTTTATAATAATTGATCCTGTGTCTTATCATACATCTTCTGATACCTCAAAAGAACAAAGAGAGAATTTATGAAGGATTGTGGGTAAAAAATCATTTTATAATTTACGTATCAATACAATCGAAAGCATGTCGCCGCTTACCAGATTATTATCATGACACGCACATCATTGCAGCAAGCTCTAAATATTAATCAGGCAAGCAGAGCAACGCAGGGGTGACCTCTTGGAAATAGATAATAAAGCGCCAATGACAGTCGATTTTCGACATTACGTCTTACTCTAGTGACATAAAAATCGCTATAGAGATGGTAGTTGATTCACTACCATCGAAAAATATGAAATATGAGGATAACTGCATTGTGAAGAGATCATCACCATTATGTACAAGTGTGGAAGTGCCTCGATGAATTTGTTTTCCTCTTTGAACTTTTGTTCTCGTTGATAGGTATGATTAATTTTATATGGAGTACAAAGTTTTTGGTGAAGCACCTTTTCACGGCAGTATATACTTTCTTTGCTTTTTGTACTCAATGATTGCTATGAATTTTTTTTCTGAATACTTCATTGTTCTTATATCTTCTACTATAGAATAATACACAATTGTCTGAAAGATTATTATGCAAAGAATTCTATCTTTAAAAATGGCAGACTGTATATTTTTATAATATTTCAATTGTCGAATTTAATTTATTCTAAATATTTTTAATCATTGAGATATTTAAAACAAAACCGTATTCAATTAGATAAATTCAATTAGATGAATAAAAATAAAAATAATAAAATTTGTATAAAAAATAATAATAATGAGCGATAAATAAAATAAAATATGTAAAGGTGATTCATAATTAGAGGGTTTTACTTTTTCTTGTATTTGTTGATCTCCACATTCACAATTGTGTGACATTCAAGGATTAATCAAGATCAATAAGAAATCAATTCGCGATGGTATGGATACTCAAAGGTGTTGACTTCGACAGAAAAAAGTAACGTCAGATGGTACGAGTACATATCATTATGAGATCTTATCGAATTGGGCCTAATAAACTTTTGAGTTCTCAACGATCAGTTTTGTCTATCACGAGAAAGTCTCAAATACAAATGAATTACAGGTAAACTGTTTTTTTTTAAAGAACTTTAAATTCATTCTCTCATGAACGGAAAATACTGTAAAATATTCAAATTAATCATATCCTATATTATAAGATATATAGAATAATTTATTGTAGGGAATATTTATAAAATACATTGAATTCCTTACACTAAAATAAAAATTGTCTAGAATATTTAAATAATTTACTTATTATTCATTGATGAACTATTGTACCATATTTAATTTCTAACGCTCAAATTATAATTCATAGCACATTATTTTATATTTTATATGTAATTTGTTTTATGTATGTTAATGTTTATATTTATGTTAATTATTTAACATATAATTTTATATGTTTATATTTTATAAACATAAAAAAATCTAAAAAAAGTTAAATTTCTTATTCAGAAAACTATACTGACCATATCTCGATACTAGATTGATATAAAATTATGTATAAAAAATTTCATAATATATTTATTGTATATTTTATTGCATATTTATTTAAAGATCTGTCTTCAAGAAAAATTAAAAAATAAATCAATCGATTAAGATATGCAAAGTGATTTTAAAAATTATAATTATAAATTAATCATAAGAACACTGATAGTTTTATAAAAGATTATATGTTTAGCTTATTAATAATATATTTAACATATAAAATATAAAATTTATAAATAATGTAAGGATATAACTATTTTCAATAACAATTTGATATAATTTTAAAAAATATTAACTACATTGTTATAAATAAAATTTTTAAACTATTTGCAAAAATTATAAAATATATAAAACTGTAGACTATAACATTATGCTTTTTTGACAAAATTTTAGCATTCATAATTTTGACGCCGTAAATAAGTCTTATAAGCTATTTTGAAAAACTATGGTTATTTGGATAGATTTTCAATCCATAATTATGATTTTTAGAAAATACGTGTTTTACCAACTTTTAGATTCAAATATATTATATTACGAAAAATATATTATATTACGAAAATTCTTATTCTATTTTTAATATATTCATTACTGTACTTTAATCAAGGATGCTTTAATTCTTTAATGTGTAATTATTCTATTAATAATGTTAAACAATGACAAGATTTATAAAATTTTTATTAATTAATTATTTTTAAATATATAAATAGTGATCATTTTAATACAATTAATATTTGCACTATCTATTCAATTTTATTGAAAATATTTCATAAAGAATAATATACTTGTTAAACATATAAAGTTAATAGTATTTTTTAATTTACTCATATGTATTATTTTCATAAATAATATTTCTTGTTGTTTAATTATTATAATAGTAAGTAGGAATTTAAAAAATCAAATATAATCTAAAATTTCGTTTTAATGTAATCCTTTTAGATGTAAATATAATTTATAATTAACCTGGAAACACTAAAAAAAAATCAAAAAAAATAATTAATACTATGTTTATATTATTTAGAACTCTTCTTTGAGTTTTTCATTAAAAATTGTACGAATTTTAACAATATATTTTTAACTAATTGCAAAATAAACAACCCACTAAGTACAGTTGACAATATTATGTCAAACAGATAATTATCTTCTAGTGGCAAAAGTTACATCGCAATTCTTCGCGATGAACAAATAGAGGTAAAAAGCTTAAAATAAGTATAAATGGGAAAATACGACTGAAGCTTAAACAAGCGTTGCTTCGATGATTATGTTTGGTACGCTAATACGTAATATTAAATAAATAATCACATGTACGAACCTTTTTCTTTCTAGTCTTGATCGTCTTTTACAGTAACGCTGATTGAATGATTACTATTTACTGAGTTTTAGTGATCAAACTCGAGATTTGCCAATAACAAGTTTGTCTTATACCTTATACCGCTCAACTATGCAATTCAATATTCTCTGCTTGAAACGCTATTTTCATAAGCAAATAACTTTCAGAATACAATTTTTCAAATACTGATTTACGGAGTCACTTGAGGAAACTTATAACTTAACGTCATCAATGAAGACTATAATAAAAATAACAATAATTTATGAGAATTTTCGTAACTGATAATCGACGGTCAAGTATATCAGTTTTTGCTATTGTTATTGGAGTTTAAAAGTATACATAATTAATAATAAACTAAAATAATTTTAATTATATTTCAGATTGTCAAAAATCGATTCGCTGAGACGTGAGAAATTCGAGTCCTGTAAAATGGATAGTGAGTTGTATTTTTAATAAACTTTATACATTTTTGGTCAATTACAATTTTAAGATAATTTAGCAAATTAGTTAATAAATTTGAATTTAAATAAATTTAAAATAATACATAAAAAATTTTAATTAAATTAATAATAATTTGATTATAATTTGAAACCAACCAGCATTTGAGTATCCGTTTTAATTTAAATTTACTATCAAGACATAAATAGATTCAATCACATTCAATCACATAAAAAAATAATATTTTTTAAAGTTCGAGATTAATTATTAATTATATAAAAAAAATAACGAAAATTGGCTAAAATACGATATAAACGCTAAGAATATAATTATAATATACAATATGTCTGTAATATAATATAATCTACTTTAATATAGATAAAACTATTTATACCCAAACTTCATATTATTTATTAAATAATAGAGTAATGACATGCCTTAAGTAAAATTATAAAATCATACAGCTTATTAATCAATATACTCAAATTAATGTATATGTATTTTTATAAAAATTAGAGATTATTCATTTTATATTTTCATATTCATAATTGTAATAATTTAACCGAAGCTACGATAAGTCGTACAAAATTTAATAAATCAATTTTCATGTTACGTATATAGAAGTTGCTATGGTATTTTTTATATAATGAGAAATACATTGGCAAAAATCAAATATCAATATAATCGATATGCTAAAAATATTTTTAAATTAAATATTATTTTCTATTTTTAATAATTAAAGTATCCAGATCGTACGAGTCAAATATCGATACCAATTTTATTGATAGAACAAGAAATTTTCACTATGCTCTTAGACCAATTATCATCTTGGCTCAATGTTTTGCTGTTTTTCCCGTCAGCGGTATTAAATCACACAATGCAAGAGATTTAAGGTCATTAAAATCATCATTGTTTATGCTTTTTTTTTTTAAATAATCTCCTTTTATTTTTTATATTTCGAATATTTTTTATAGTTCATGTATAATTCTTCTATGGTATTAATAGATTTTAAAATTTATACTATAACTAATTATAATGAATGCAAATTAAATTAAATTTTTCTCAAATATTTAATATTATTTTAAAGCTAATATATTTTCGCAATTATAAGAATAAAGCGATTATTAAAAATTATTTGCAATGAAATTACTAGAAAATTATTTGAAATTAAATCAATCTTATTTTTTTTACTATTTGCAATTAATTTATTTGTTAATGATATTTTCAGGTTCACATGGAAAAGTTTCAAAATTTTATATTGCTGTATATCTACGTTAGGTTCCTTAATTCTAACATTATTTAGCATTTATCGTTTAGCGACTAGCTCCATTACTTCTAGTAAAACAAGTAAGGATTCTAAAGAATTTAATCGACAGTATATATCAATGTATTTAAATTGATTAATATTGTATAACTATTTACATATTTAATTATATACGTATTTATAACTATAATTAAAATATTTATATGCATTTATACTAAAAAAAAGAAATATTTTCTTTCAGACAATCATTTTTAAATCAATAAACTTTCATTAAAAACATTATGTAAATGCTAAAATAATACTCTATCGCATAGATCTATATATGATATGAATAACGATTTGATTGCATGATTATAAATACACAAAAAAAAACGAAAATAAACAATTAAGTGAACTTATTATCTGTAGAATGATTCATATTAACAATCGATTTAAGAAATTTTTTTTTTAATATAATAAAGTAAAAAATGCTAAAGTTTTTATCGCTATAATTTCACCATGCCATTTTTTCTACAATTCATATTTTTATAATTCACAAAATCACAAAGTATTACAAAATCAATGTATAAAAATAGAGGCTCCCTTTTCGTTACTTAATGCGTATTTTGGAAAGATAAAAAATCCTTCGGTTCGGCAAATGGCAAAGTGCGCTTTAATTGTACAAGTAATCGTTCGAACATAAAAATGAGATAGGAGACCAATATAAGTCAGTCAATCTGTCTGGGAATTCGCAGGCAATCTTGTATTTTTTTTCACGGCCGGGATAACGGCACTGCTCTTCCTGAAGCTCGCACGCCAATGGCCTGAATTCGCCATTTCCTGGGAAAATATGGAGCGGGAACTGGCAACGAGACACAAACCCCACTGCAACGCCACACCTAACCTTACGCTCAAATTCAAAATCTTAAGTGTTATTGTAATGGTCCTGGCGCTAGGTAAGGCATATGTAATTACCAGCAAATTCGGTATAGCTCCGTCCTTCGTTAAGTACATAATACCTGTTTAGTTTAATAAATACCTACCATTATTAACTTTCAATACCAAAATGTGCTTTTTGCATTTAGTCCTTTATCCTCTCAGTATAATAATTTTTCTCTCGGAAATTGTGCATTACTTTTAATGATGCAATCAATATTGAATATTAATATAATAATGATATTGTAATATTGTAATATTGTAATATAGTAATATTGAATATTAATTTAAAGTAGTGTTAACGAATGCAATATAATCTTTAATTCTTACTCATTCGTTTCATAAATTTATCTAGCTAAAACTTTTTCCTTTATCTGCATGACTAGTCTTCATTGCACCAATATTTTGAAAACAAAATTAAATAATTAATTAAAACTTTGAAAAATAATTACTTCTGATAGCATAGACAATTGTAAAATTATAATCAATCTGTTATTTGATTAATTATGTAAATGATTGCATGTTAGTGGAACATACCCTCTCAATATTAGCTGGATATGTTAGTGCCTTGGAATGTGCAAATGCTCGTGGAGATACCAGCATTGTTGCTACATACTTTGCGCTTCAATTTCCACAAGTTTGTAAAAATAAATTTTATTGTAATTGTGAGATTAGTCTCCAATTATTTGAATAACTTTTATTTTGTGATTTATTTTTTAGATGTTTACAAACGCTAATTATGCATTTTGGAAAGGATTCGTTGTGCAATTTGTTAATATTCTCAGTACATTTTCTTGGAATTTTATGGACTTATTTCTTATCCTAATAAGCGTTGCACTTACTGATCAATTTAGACAATTAAACAACAGACTGTATTCAATCAGAGACAAGGTATTATTATTATTATTATTATTATTATTATTATTATTATTACACAAAAAAACATATTTTACAATATGTATTATATATTGTAAATAATATCATGATATGTATGTATACTTTTTTTTCTTAATTAGAGTGATAAGATAAATAAATAAAATAATATATATAAAATAAAATACAAAGTCATAATATTAGATATCTGCATAATGTTCTTATTTAAGTTACTTTCAATTAATTTTTAAATGTTAATTAAGTTTATAAAATACTATACATTACTATGGTACGTGGGTTATTAAACATTATTATTAACAAACCTGGGTTACCTATCAATATGAATCAATCGACAGCTATTTAATCTTTTTTTTTAATAAAATTGTATAATTACATTACATTTTTCTGAAAAAATCAATATTTATCATTATTATATACTGATAGTACTATTATAAATAAATAATTTTATACGAATAGAATAAAAAAATTGCGAGATTTTTTTGAGAGACTTAATTATGAAAAAAATAATACATATTTAGAAAATTTATAAATTAATTTAAAGGTATTTTAAAACATTTTATTTTTATTACATTCGCAATTTTTTTTTTAATTATATATCTTGTGAAAAAAATTTTATTTATTTATAAGGTATATTTAGTCGGGTTATTTTTCTTTAAAATGCTTACTTGAATCGCATGTGTCAATTAACTTTAAATTTAAATAAATTATGCATTTAATGTAATTTAAATAGTTATTCAATTACCATGAAATAGAAAGGTCAATGTAAATAATTGCAGAAAATTATCGATTCAATAACTAAAATGCATTCATCAGAAAAATATACCACCAGACTCTATACCAATTTAAAGCTAGTTGTAAAATTAGACGTTAATTATATTAGCATTTTGTGCGATAACGCACTGACCCAACTAACATCAAAACCAGCATTGTTTCATTATAAAGGCAATGCCGGAATGGTGGTGGGCTGAAGTCCGAATTGATTTCAATCGGCTGGCTACAGTAACGCGACGCATAGATTCCCAGATCTCCGACATTGTACTTCTGTCATTTGCTACAAATCTGTACTTCATTTGCATTCAGCTACTCAACTCTTTCAAGTAATATTAAACTTTACTTTCATTATATAATTTATTTTAGCGATAATCACTTAAGAGAAAAAAAGACAAGTAACATTAGATCCATGAATCGTGCAATGAAAATATTTATTTTTTATATTACTTTAAGGCAATGCATTTACAAAGTCTCATATTATTCACATATATATGTTATGATTGTCAAAAAAACAATATGTATACTTACAAAGGGGAATTAAAATGATAAGCAATAATGAATGATCGACAAATTTGAAAAATCCTGTAATTTTTATAATTTTATAATTATCTAATATTAATGAATTAGTAACTTTTTTCTCTGTAAGAATAATACTTAGCTGAAACTTCTATATATATAACAATTCATGGAAAAATTTTTTATAATTTTTTATTTGAATTATATTTGCTTTAATTTAATAAGAGAAAAAATGTTCAAAAAGATTAGGCGGTTGTAAAATTGTGTTATCATATATTTTTAAATTAAAATTCTTACCTAGGATAATATTTTTAATTTATATAAAAATTTATACGAAAATTCATTCGTAGTTTAGCATCGGAAAAGTAAGTTAAAACTAAAATTATGTATAAATAAAAAGCACTTCAAATGCATTTTTCTGTAATCATATTATACAAAGTTTATAATAAATACTTTTCGATTTGAAAACATTTCACAATACGTTAAACATAAATCATTAGAATCTAAAATATTGAAATGATTGCGAAAATTCATTATTATGAATAAAAAAATTAAGTCACAAATTTTGTAAGGCATGATCAACAAATTTTTATTTTTAACAAAAAAAACACTAGTTTTTATATGTAAATGTTATAATTTATTTTATTTACCATTAGTTCAAATTATTATATTGTAGAATTACTTATTTAAAAAAACATATTTTTAAAATGTTTTTTTGAAATTAATAATTTTACAAAATTTCAAAGAAAAATAATGATACAATAATATTTGATATTGTATAATACTCTCTCTGTCTCTCTTTTTCTCTGTACATCTAAACCAAGATCTTATAAATATTAGATGCAAACTGGTATCTACATTTATTTTCAATGTTTACAATTAAATGTAAGTAAAAATTAATTTTTATTTTTAGGCAAAATAATAGATTGTTTGATTCCCTTAATGAGAAAAATACGAGGAAATAATTAATTTTTTAATTTATCAATGACAATTTGATGTTTATATCATAAAATTTCAATTATTGGGCATTGTTTAATATTTCTTATCATAAGTTTAAAAACTGTATATTAATAATTATCAAATGTCTATTAAATGAATTACTCACCGGGTGAAAAAATGTATATTAATAATTGTCAAAGGTATATTAAATGAAGTATTCACCGGTACAATAACATAACATATTATGCCGGATATTAATCATCATATGAAAACGTAGTATAAGATCTTTATAGATAAGCCAGAATAATGGATATTCTTGTCCTAAGTAATGACTCTTTTCATAAATTTACCAATCAATTAAATGATAAAGTTTAGTCAAGTTGATTTCAATTATATATTCAAATACTATATACAAATAGGAAATAATAATCTTTTTTTAATATATAGAATTATAATTATGTTAAGATGTACTTGAAATCAAAAGAATTTATTATTCTAGAACCAGAATAGAACACGATGAATCTAGTTATTTATCATTTGTGTTAAACAAACATAATTATTATATTAGATCATTTTACTCTTCGCAGACCAATGCCGAACGCTATTCAGACTGTATATTTCTGCTTTTCTTTTGGCTTCCTTCTCGCGAGGGCATCAGCGGTCTCTTTATACGCAGCCACAGTTCATGACGAATCACGTTTACCTGCTCCGATATTATATAGTGTTTGCAGTGGGAGTTATTCGATAGAAGTAATTATTTTAGGATAATAACCTTGCCTCTTAAATTTCATTTTTACAAAATTATTCATACATTTTTTCTAAGATCATCAATTGCAATTTCTTTGTAATAGTTAACATAGATTTGATTGCAAACAAATTGCTAAATGCATTTCATAAAGTTTTGCATATTTTTATATACTTATATTAAATAGAATACATGAATTATGAGATATTTAAATATCATTTGGTTAGCACAATTTGCACAGACTAAACTCAACGAATAAAATAATTATAGTTCGGCTTTTAAATAAAAGGTAAATTGGTAAAAATTTTATTTCAGTATTATATTTCAGTATTAGACTTAAACTGTTAATCATTAATATTAAAGAAAGTTCTAAAAATACCTGAATAGTTTAATAATAAAATATTTTGAATATTAATGACGAAAATATCAATGTAGGTTCGAAGATTCCTTACACAGGTGACAACGGATACCATAAGTTTAACGGGAATGAAGTTCTTCTCTATTACGCGCAATCTGATACTAACAGTAAGTTTGTTTAAAAGTACCATCGGATATATTAATAATACTCAAAGCAATGTCCAATATTTAAATTTCATTGTTAAATGTAAATTTCAAAATTTGAAGCTTAATTTACTGTTTCATTTATAGCACAATTCTTTAAATTCTATTATTCCTGATATAAAATAATTAATTTTCATTTTATATCTAATATAAAAATATTTCATCGCCTCTTTCTCCACAAATACTTACGTAAAAATATAATTTTTATAAAAATTTTTATATTTTTATACAAATAATTTTAATTAAAAACAATTTAAGTCATAATTTACTTTTAATCTTCTATTAAAATACTCTACATAAAACAGGCTACAAATAACTCAACTTTGCTTATGAGGGATATTGGTATTCTAGGTCGCCGGTACGATCGTCACGTATGAACTCGTCCTGGTACAATTCAATGCCGTTCACGTTGATCATCAACCGAATGACTCCAACATTACTAAAGTTTGCGAGGTAGAGTTAAGATTTTTATTCGAATACAATTTTTATAAATTATTAAAAATAATCCATAGTGTTTATATTACTGTTATTGCTTTCTTATTAAAATACAGCATTTCATTCAGCCATGACGAGCACAGCAGAAGATCCTCATCATAAGTTCTTCCTCTATATATGAAATTGTGAAAATAAATTAAAAAAAAATTAATTAAGTCTTTATTAATTTTATATTATCAAATCATATAGAAATATTTATAATTAAGTTTAATACATTTATTCACAAAATACATTGTTTTTGGGAAAGCAACGCTTTAAAACAATGAAAGTTTTTGTAATTCAATACACTTGTGTTCGGGCGACAATCCCGATGTGAGCTCTCCCCAAGATGGAGGGGGGAGAGGCCGATCGTGGTAGATGAGAGATGGCAGGGTAGAAAGAAAACACA
>JAPYYT010001564.1:0-28677 GCA_030522565.1 Ceratosolen corneri | reverse complement strand
ATCTATCTATCTATCTATCTATCTATCTATCTATCTATCTATCTATCTATCTATCTATCTATCTATCTATCTATCTATCTATCTATCTATCTATCTCTGTTCGATTTGTATTACTATGTATTTTTTGTATTATGAGAATCAACATTCTTATGTAATACTCATGTACTCACGACTTTTAATATACACGAGATCGTACATTACGATGCGCTTTCGGTTAAAGAAAAAGCATTTTTGTTTTTTGGATTTATAATTATGAATTCACTGCATGTGTTCTTCTAAATGAAAAATATTTTGTTGCCTCGAGTTCACTGTATTTTAGATATTAATGTGCTAGTTGGTCTCTTTCTCTCTCTCTCTCTCTCTCTCTCTCTCTCTCTCTCTCTGTGTATTTCTAAAGTGATATATATTTATAACTTTATTTTAGACTAATTAACTAAATAACGTCTATGTTTTATAGAGCAATTAAATTTATATTAAGTGCATGTTAAGTATTAGTTTGTATGCTTGTATGTGAAAATGCTGTAAAGTTTACATATTATGAAATTGTGTAAAGTTTTTAAATATTAATAAAATAGTTTTTAAATATAAAATCATGCTACTTGTTGCACATATAATATATTATTTACTTATTTTCTCTTTCTTGTAAACTGTAGTAATAATATATAACTATCGAATCGTTGTTTCAAAAATTTTACTCTTTTGATTTGTACACTATGAAATTTCATAGATAAATTTTGCAAACAATAGTAACTGATTTATATTCACTCATTCACACTTTTATGTTTAGTACTAGTTAAGTATAATTCTTACTTTCGTGCAAAAATATTTCATTCTGCGAACTTTAATAAAGCTTTCGTTTGGTCAGATTCATTAGTAAAAATGTTCTTTTCTAGAATTTCTGTTAACAGAAGTTAGACAGTAAGAATCGTACGAAATATTGTACCATTATTATGAATATTTTATTTATATTATTATATTTAAAAAAATTTCAATAATAATCGTTTAGTTAAAAGAAAAAGTATTTGATTATAAATGAAAATTGTTTACAATTTTTCTGAAGCGGGTTTTCTTACTTCCAATTTTATTGTCGTAACTGCATTTAGTAAAATTAAAATTTATATTTTATTTTAATAACAATTCTTTTTATTTGTGTTTAAGTATAGGACAATGATTGGAATATTTCTTTAGACCAGATCACATAGTAATATCTATTTTTATATATCACATAAAATAATTATCTCATTACATTAAGAAAATTACATTTCAAATTAAAAATTTTTTTTAAGAGTTAAATATGCGTTATAATACTTAAACAAAACTTGAAAAATTTAGAATATTATAATAATATTTAAAAGAAAATATAATGATGATAGTTATGAAAATTTATTTTTATGTAAATTATAAATATCATGAAAATTAATATTTTTGTAATATACTTTAAAAGCTTGCCACACCTCATTTAAATTACGTTCATTAATAACAAAACAAAAATTTTGTGAAAATAATTGAATTCTGTTCCAACATTGTGATAATACAAATTTATTTTGAATGATTTAAATTTCGACATTGAATAAAGCTTAAAATAATATTACTAATAATTCCCTAAATAAGTGCGCGTGATAAATGTGTGTGTATGTATGTGCTAAATGTGCAATTCGACATTGACGGGATACTTAATAAGTAGATGTTGTAATAATAACGTCCATACATAACTGGCCAAAACGCAGGAAAGAAAAGAAGACAAGGAGCTATATGGAGACAGTAGCAGGGATGATATCCTTTGTACGAAACCTATTTACTATCGGTGAGCTCATTAGTATGTCGCCTACGTACGCACATAAATTGGTACGTAAGAGCCCTCGTAGTAGGTGTGCACATAGACGAGATTGCGTAGAGGATTGTGCAGAGGTCCTGGATGAGGATTGTGAAGAGGCGTGCCGATAGGAGTGAGAACTGCAGTGCTCGTGCAGGATATGTGGGAAGTGATGGTAGGCGAGGACGGCTGGTTGTGGCTGCACTGCGACTGCATTGTAGAAACAGGCGAGACGCGGCTTTGGGGCCCGGGCTGAGGCCCTGCGCTACCATTGGCTGCCTGATAGATCTGTGGAGGTGGCGGGACGCGGGGCTCAGGGCAGCCTTGGACAGTCGCCGCCACCTGGCGCATGTAGTTCGCTAGGAGACATACCTCGAGCCGATCTGTGCGGGGCATCTTCTGCGGCATCGCTACCGTTTGTGGTACCACGCCAAGGGGGCTGCCGACGCCTGTAGGATCTGCCGGACCCATGATAGCTGGCATTATCGGACTGGGTGCGAAGTACGGGTTATACGTATTGCCGACCTGCGGCATGCCGGTCAGATAGGGGTTTGTAGCCTGAAACAAAGGGTTCAGAGGAAAAGAGAATATGGGACGAATCCCAATGTTAGTTGTATTCGCATGCACATGATATTTCACCCTCGAGTGTCTTCACCATTCACTCATCGTACTTTACTTTTCTTAAGATATACAAACTTATAATTATTGACTTTGGAAACTATCAATTCTTCACAAGAATCATGCACATTTTGCAGAAATCTTGTACACTCCTTTACAAAATTTCTTTAATTGATTTACGATTAGTGGGATAAAAATTATTCAAATTCAATTTAGAAGCAAAAGCTTTATTGTAGATATATACAAAAATTGATTCAAATATCATATTTAAAAAGGTTCAAGTAAATTGTTACCAAGGACATTTATAAAACTATTGAAATGTAATATAAAATTTTTAAAGACAATTTAGCAATCAAGGCTCAATTACGATTTATTAACTTTAATATTATTTTTATAATTAATTTTACTCAAATAAGTTGTTTTTTTTTAAAGTATTGCCTAATTAATATAGAATTCAGATTACTATTCTTAACCATTATTTTAGTCACTTTAGTTTATTTTAAAAAAATAATAAAACTAAATAATAAAGCTAATAAACTATATTTAACACTGAAAGTCGATTTTATTATTAATCAATTGCTATTTTCCTTCAAAATTTCTTCTTCAAATACGCAATCATCAGTACAGATTTTTTTTCAACTAATAAGGCAGATGGTAGAAAAATGGTCATATAATTAACGGATATTTTTTATGATTCGTTTCAATTAAATTTCTTCTTTCACCTAATTCCCGCTGCATGCTGAACACTGAAGCAAAAATATTTCGCTTATATCTATATGTATTCTGCAGCAACTAATTTTCCCAAGCGAAGGTAGTTCATTTCAAGCGTATTTGAATGTGAATGCATGATAATAGTATTAGAAATAAATTGAATATTGATACCACGAGAAGATTAAAATAATATTTTTTATTAATATGAACATAAAAAAGAATGAAAACAATTCAAGAACGATTGCGGACCATACACAATTTTTCTACGTAATTAGTAATAATTTATCTCTCACGTTTCTTAGCACAGCGTTTTAAAGGAAGCTTATATCAACACGGCGTTATAATTTTTAACTGCTTCTATATTGAAAGATTTTTGTGTATAAGAACAAATACACAATCATGCAGAAAAATCTATAATTTTAATACTGCTGTTTTTGTGGCATTCAAACGTCCACGATTTACAAGCTTCCGCTTAATCGATTACTAGCTACAAGAAGTAATTATTCAACACAACAACCCATTTAGTCACAGACTTTTATTTTTATAGAAAATTTCACATCAATCAATTTATAAACAAAAATACATAATTTCCATATGAAAGTATGCGTATTAAGAATTCACACGTAGTAGAGAAAGTACTCAGAAAAAATGTAATTAACATACTACGTTAAATAGGATGTTTCATTTGAATGTGTCTATAAATAAAAAGAAAAAAAAAAGAAAAACAAAACAATCACGAAAAAGTAAAAAAATTAGTAAAGGCCAAACCAAAACCAGGAGTTACCATAAGAGCGTGGGTAGCGAGCAGTTGCTGCTGGATTTGCTGTTGAAGGTGCTGGTGTGATGGTGCAGGAGGTTGGGCCTCCTGTGTATAATCCGCCAATGACGGATAATTGGAGAGAGAACACACCAACAATCAACCACAACCACGAACGAGCGCACCACAGCGGCAAACATGGGGGACAGACAGGCAGTCATACGTGTATTATGGATTCGATGTCATCACATGGCACAAAAAAAAGACGAGTGTGTGGGGGCACGATAATTATTTGAATATTAAGGAGAAGATAGGAGCTAGTCGTATCAAATGCTAATGATTTGCGTGCACGAGTTAGATAATTTATCCGATGATACAATAGACCGAATTTCGATGTCACTTGGACTACCTTTCGCCGATTTTAATGAATTATGTAATAAATGCAAGAAAATAACTGTATAAAATTTAAAAATACTAAAGTTTATGAAAAAGAAAAATAATAAATACAAGAATTAATTTTAATTAATTGATATTGCCGTAATCTTATTTATACTATGTCTTGCAATAATTAAGCACAGACTGGAACAAACTTTTTCTTATTTACGATTGATCTGGGTTTTATATAAATTTCTTTTCTTCGATTTGACTACAATTAATTGGCATTGGCATTGGTTAACACGAAATGCTAATTTTGCTCTTTCTATATAAAAGGATATATTTATTTTTCTTATATAATGAAAATTAAGGAATATTATGGCGCAAAAAGAGAATTTATATATTACTTATTTTTGTGTAAAGGTAAATATAAAAATAAAAAATATAAAATTTATGATTTTATGATGGAACTCTTGGTAATTTGCATTAGAATTTTAACTGCCTTTGTGAATGATCGTCGCATAATAATGGTGGAGGGAATCTGAATCAGATCTTTGATAATAAAAGTTACAAATTAAATACAATGTAAACTTTTGTCATTCATTAGTTTTATATTCTAAAGAAATTAAATAAAAGATCTGCTTCAAATTTATATTGATACTAAAAATTTTGCGATTGAAAAAGCGATTGCGCATTAGATTTCGAAAGTAGAATGACACTGAATCATGACATGCGAATTATAGATATATTATTTACTTTTTTAATGCACTTCTTTGGTACAAAAAACGCTGTTACAACAAATTATTTAACTTCTTATTTTTAAATCATTTAAAATCTTTAATAGTTTCATTATTTTTACTTATATAAAAAATTTACAAATTATATAAAATTATATAAAAAATATGAAAAGTTTATTAAATTTTAATAAAAAATTAACATTATATTAAATTACCTTTAGTATAAAATTTAAAATCATATTTTTATTTTACTTCTAGTTTGATTATCAATGCTTTATAATTGTCATAATTTCGTGAATTAGTGAAATTTAATTCGCACGTTTTTTGTATCAAAAACTACTTGAAGATCTATTGAAAAAATTGTATCAGTAACTGATTATTGTTCGATTAATTTAGGGAATGGCAATGACATCATCATCATCATCATCATTATCATCATCATCATTATCATCATCATGAATTATGTGACATCATCATCATCATCAACAACAACAACAACAACAACAACAACAACAACAACGACGACGACGACGACGACGACGATAATGATAAGAACAACAAAAACAACAATAACAACGATGACGATGATGATAAGAACAACAACAACAGCAACGAGACAAATAATAGTGATAGAAAAAAAAAAATAATAATAATAATTTATATTAATAATGATAATAATTAATAATAGTAGATAGTAATCTAAAGCGATGATGCATAGATAGAGGTATGTGTAAGAGACGCAACGCATTCATATCACTGGGCATTTATCTTTGGATTGTACGTACCACCGTAGGTACCTGACCAGGCACGAGAGGCTGGCCAGGACTAAGACCCATTTGTTGTATGAGAGCATTCTTTAAAGCTAGATGATTACGCCCGTTTATTAGGAGTTGATCTTTCAGATGTTGTGGCGGATGGAAGTACTTACACGGTGGCTTCTCTCGATTACATCGACCCTGTGTACACATAAAATTCATAACTCTTAAATTTAAATAGAATTTATATAATTTCTAATATAATTTCTCTAGTATACTTCTCATCCAGAATAGATTAATGTACATTTTCTTATATTATTTGGGATGATTGATGTTATATGAGAAAGAAATTCAGAATAATTGAAAACATATTTCTTATTATCGGTACACATATAAAATAGTATTGTATTCAATTATTTAATAGATATAATACAATTATCATGATATAATAGACAATTCTTAATATTTATTCAAATAAATTAATTTAATTGTGTATTCTAGTAGGCTGAAATGAAATAAATAAAATAAATTTAAAAAATGTTGAAAGTATTAACACATATCTTTCCATGTATTGGACGAAGTAATGTCGACAGTAATAATAAAAAAATAAACAAAATAAAATGGGTTAAGCTTTCAATATTAATAAATTATTTGTAGAAATCTTAAAGTGCTTGACAGTCAAATCGTCATAGATAGTCAAATAATATAAATACTATATAAAAAATACTTGATGATAAATTTAAAACATTAAAATATATTCAAATATAATTAATTAAAATAAATTATATTAAAAGTAATCAATTATATAAATTTAAACATTTTTAAAATTCATCTGCTTATGGTCTCAATGTTCTAAGTAGTAAATCTCTATGCATTCTGTTCACTCGTCCCACTTTCCTAAACTTTTTGTCATGAACGCCATGTTTTGTGTAATAAAAATTTATTATTTTATTATTTTATTAAAAAATAATATAGTATAGTCCCATAAAAATTCAAATAAATTTTTAAAGTTCAAATAATTTTTAAAGTACTATTAGTTAATTTGGTTTTATTTTAATTTGATTTTTTATTGGCATTTTATGTTAACGTAAATTTTTGGTATACGATTTTATATAGGATTGTACCTTTTATAGACATATTATTTAATGAGTGAAATGTTCGTATTTTAGAGATATTTACATTTTATATGAAGAAATAAAGTATAAGACAAATATAAAGTCATGTTAATTAAAGCTGTTGAATAATAGGTATGGTAAGATATTTTTTGAAGATTGATTGTTTCAAGTTTGATGGATTTTTTAGAATTTTCGGAATAATTTTTCTCAATGAAATGAGATTTATTATATTTAACGAGCAATGATCAGTGATGAACAAAACAATCAACTTTTGATCTGTTAAAAATGTACAAAATTATTTCTCGCTGATTAAACAAAGTCAGATTTGAAAATTGCCATTACTATATTTAACTATATTACTATATTTAACATATGCTGCATATTATATGTTGCAAAGTATATATCAATGGTCCTCTATTAATAGTGTAATTCATACACTTGGCTCTATATTTACCTATCTAGCTATCGCATAGTTTTGCTCATTAATAACGCACCGTGTTCGCCAAAATTTTAACCCAATTACAGTTCAGACACTACGTCTATGTACATCAGTTGCGTGTCCTCTACTCAGAATGATTGCTAGGTTATATGCACCAATTACCAATTAAAAGACTGATAATAAACGAACAATAAACAGTACATACCAATATTATTTTCGTTCAGGCTTCTCTGATAATCCGTTAAATTTTACAAATGCATCGCACCTATCAGCTTATTCATAATATAATTAAATATTAATACATATATAATATGTATGATTTTCGTTGTTGTTATAATATATTATGAAAAATATTAAAATATTTATCTAGATCCCTTATGACAACGTTTCATTACTATAATATTGTAATTTTATCCAAATTATTTACTATCAATACTTTAATTATTCCAATCTTTCGGAGTTTCGTCATCATAGATCTCCAGTCAAATACGATTAATCTCGTAATATCTGACTTCTGCACTTATTACAATAATGTAAATGAAATAATAATCTAAGTATTTGTTTAAAAAATATTAATGTAATTTCAATTAATTGTATTATTACACTACAATTAGCTGCTCAAGATAAAACTCATATTATATATACTAAAAACTAAAATCACTAACTAGAATATATTTTGTTCAAATTATATTATTTTAAAATGATATATTAGTATTCTATTTATGAAATATACAAATTATTTAAACAAAAATATACACGTTGTTCGAGATTTCGTTAGACTTTCGATCGCCACTCCATACTACCTCTTTGTTTGAAAATTGTTTAGAATATCCTATATGTTTTTGATTGCTAGATGTGTCATAAGAGCCTACGAATACGACTAGAAAATACATTAAGTATCCTGTTTGACCTCTATGACCCTATATGCTCGAATTGCACTTCGAATGAAAGTACGACGATGGTCAATATGGCCATTACGTGTCTTGCAATACGAGCCTAGTAAAATCAGCGGAGATCAACCTGCTATTTTTTACAGCATACTGATACATATTTTGAAAAGTGATGAAAACAAGCGATGGCACGGCGCTTCGGAGTGTAGCCACTAACGGTCGAGGGCGCCAATGACAACTGAAAAATTAGCTGTTATCCAATTACCGAAACTTCCAACTTATAGAAGTAGAATAAAGACATCGTCTCGGAAGAAACGGGATAAAGACATTAAATATCGTCATGTCGGGAATGCCGGAAGAATTAACTAGAAATATAGATCTCAAAGCTTCCTCAGTTAGATAATACAAAGTTGTGTAATGTAAAATGTTTGTCAAGATTCAGTGGCCGGAATAAACCTAAGAAGCTTCGAAGTGGTACTGATAGAGAAGAATAGAAATCTGCTAAATTGTATTACTCGCTAGAAAAGATTGAAACACGCGAGGCGGCTGACAGCATTCAACTCGCATCTGCATTAAGGATAATCATGCGGTATAACCCACGGAAGTTGCTGCTTACGCTTAATTTATTAATTAGCCGTTGCATGAACCTGCACCAGCTTCGACACCAAATAACAGTAAGAAGAGACAACGACTCGCAGTTAACCCCTGTTGAATCATACAACTAACACAATAATGACAAGCTCCGCGGTATTCAATTTACGCCTGAATATTGCGGTTGTGCGGACGAAAACGACATTCACTTAAAATCACTCCAAACTTCGCAATATTCAATTTACATCTGAATATTGCAGCCTTGCGGACATAATCTACACGCAATATAAATCACGGAAAATAACAAAATTACTAAAATCGCATCCAAGTTTCGCGGTATACAATTTACGTCTAAATATTGCGATAGTGCGGAATCTACAATTCAAGATAACTTATTATATTTTTACCATATATTCAATAAAGTCATTTTTACAGTATTATATAGACCTTCGACTTCATTTCTTTCTACCCTGCTATCTCTCCTCTTCCACTATCTGCCTATCCCCCACACCATTTTGGGAAGAGTTCACACTCGGGTTAATTCCCGAACACGTGTATTTTATTTTATTATTAATTAATATAGTTTTAAGATGTATTCATAGACCTTTAATTATATATATATTACATTTCGTCAAATATTAACATATTTTTTAAATATGATCCCAACCACAAATCATTACATGACTCTCTCTTTCACGTTCTTTACCACACTTATCATAGTTTTCTAATTTTTATGGTTGTCTAATAATATTAAAAGATATCGAAATTAAGTAATAAATTAGTGCTACAAGATTTAGAAATTTTTATATTCTACAAGATTCATTGATATGGGCACATTCCATCAGATAGCAGATCTCTATAAGGTACTAATTAAAGAATAATTCAGTTTTCTGCAAATAATTCATCGTTTCAATGTTGCAAACTCTACGTTTTATTCGTCCATTTAAATACAAAGAAGATTTGATAACAAAAATGAAAGTAGAACTTGGAACGGAGAACGTAAAATACTAAAACAGAAGGGGAAAATCTGATGTGATAAAATATCTGATACACCACAGAACTAATTTTACTTGTATTATTAATTATACTATTAAATTTATGACAAGTAATAGGTTTTCCATTTATTAATTATTTAATATTGACAGAAGAGTATAGTCATTCTTTTATTTGCCGGGGTGTTGATAACACACCATTACATAATTCATGAAAATAATGCACCATAATCAAGTTTGTTTTTACGGATAAACTAAAAATGAATTCTTTCTTTCATTTTATATAGTTTACATTATTTTAAAATATTTTAATGATCATCGAAAATTACAAAGAGGTATTATTAAATATAAAGTTCACAAATAGAATTAATAATATTAGCAACAGATTCAATACTTCTTATACCATTAGAACATTTAAATTTTATGAATAGATATAAGATTTTCTTAATAGCCTTCTATCTAAAATAAAGTATTAAATTTAATCTTATATAAAATGGGAGTGATAACAAGATGATTATGGATACGATGCTTTCTGTAGTATAAATTTATTTATTTAGTCAAAAAATGTCTCTGTATATACTTAATAATTTATGTTCAAGAATTGATCAAATGTCTCCACGTATTTTTTAATATTTTTTATTTTCTAAGAGTCAAACCAGGATTGTAGTCGAAGCTACCTTCCTGTGCTGGAAGGTAGGGATTGAGAAGAGACTTGTAGTCGAAACCTCGACTTTTCCTTCAAACAAATAATGTTCTGTGCTACGTCCTATTCTGATACTGATCCAGGTGCGGAGCACTTATTCATCGTAATTCTACCTTACGTTATCTTACAAGTGTCGACTGCATAAGCCATGCATTCTAATATATACAAATCATCCTGCTATTTCCTTTGGAGTGGAAAGCTTCAGTCATTGCATCACCATTGTTTTTGAATTATGATTGGTGGACTGCAACAAGTAGGTAGGTGGTCCTTTGTCATTTGATAGATACAAGAAGTCACACAATAACAAATGTAAATTGCGCTTGCCGAATTCTTAGAATTGACATGATCAACCACGAAAGTATCAGACACGGACATTCTTCAAATCTTGATAGCGATGTTGATTTTAATTGTTTTTCAAAAAAAATGCCTCATAAGCGGCTACACTTAAAGCTTGATCCTACCCGAGAATTATAATTAAAAGTTGCGTCGCTGTTGCGCGGCAGATCTAACCATCATTAACAAATTTGAAAATATAACGAATTTCCAAACAGTATTGTATTATTTCGAGCCACTCGAGACTTGCAAGGATTTTCGAATAGTAAGTTAGTTAAAAAATTTAATGTAAAAAATAATCAAAAGCAAATATATTAAAAATAATATTATGATTGAAGAAAAAACACAGTATGAAGGGTCTGAAGATATTAGTGTATCAATGAAATATTGAAATTGAAAATAATTATAGAATGGGTAATTGTTGATGGAGATAAATATTGAAGTTTCAGTTTATGAATTTATATACTAAATATTCGAAAGATTGGAGTGGCTTGTTAATTATATCAATTTACATTTGTAATTTAATTAAAGAACTTATTGTACTAAATAAATATATTCTAATTATAAAATAATAATACAAACAATTATCTATATAAGTATAGAGAAAATAAAATATAACAAGATATTTTATTTTTTATTTAATTCAATCTATCTACTTTTATTTTTTTACATTTGTAAAAAGATAAATTTACAGTATAGCATATCATATGATACAGATAGCTGTCTCTCTAGAAGAATAATAATTTACCGAATTACATGCATCAAAGTACTATAAGACATGGATCTTGTGAGCACTATAGACGAAAGTGCGTGTAGACATTCAAACACAAAATCATTTTTTATACTTCAACGTGAAAAAAAGAATACAGTTGGAGTGGATTTGCGATGCGTTTTCTTACTTGATTTAGATAATTTTATTGCCGAGTTATCTGTCAGTTGCCTCGAGTCTTTCAGTCTTTAGATTAACCCATCATCCAAGCTAGTTAGAAGTAATATTGAACATCGAATCCACCGAGGCTCGATCATCAACTGAGACACAACACCTTCATTCTACCCTTCTAATATATACAGGCCGGTATCCGAAACATTCGGTCTCAATTTCTAATTTCATTAATGCCAGCATTTGGAATGAAAATGACCTCACCACTCATCGTATCCATATTAATTGTTTGATATTATGTTTATATATTACATATGCTGTTCGGGATCCAGTTTAAACAAATAATTTAAAAAAATTAAAAAATCCGGTTGCAATTTCTCGCCACATGGCACGGGGTTAGACAAGACGAGAAGATTCTACGAATTCCCCCACTCTATCACGACCAATGAACTCGGCAACAGCGAAACCACGGGCGAGAAAAGTCCCGTCTATCGGGCAAACATAAAAGGCATACAAACTCGGTACACCAATGAAGAGTATTGTAACTAACTGCCAATCACGGGAACAATAAGAAAAATCGAGAGAAGTAGTTTTACGGGGCGGCGAAAAGTCGTGATTAGGATATATGAATGCTGGGTCAGCGTCAGAAAGTCAGTCGCTCACGAGTCAGAGTGCATCAGTATATCTTCGATCAACATACAATCTTCATTTAGATCTCATAGAGAGAATCCTGACAATAGTCACAGCAAGCTACAGAAAATTGGTAAAGCCGCGCGAGAAGGTTTCGAAAAAGACGCACGCCTGCAGCTGAAGCTAGGCTGAAGTTCGCGAACTTACATTTGATAGTACTAACCCTTTAGCATGGAAGTGGATCAAGAATGTGTCTGGGGCCTTGCCGGCATATTACGAAGAGGACACATCACTTTCTTCAGCGCATTAGCACAGGATCAATGAACTGCTGTAGTCAGTCCATAAAAGGAATCCTTTACTAGGTCAAATAAATTATTCATGTCACCAGCACGGTAGGAAGATTCATTACTCCCTTCAGCGTGGAAGCGCAGCTATTTTTGAGGTTCGACTAACAATTGAATCTCACCCCGCAATAAAAGGTTTGTTACAATCCAACTCAGATTAAGTGGGTTATCCGCATGGCTAACTTGAACTTACTTCAACGTATAATTGATTCTCCGTCAAAGCGTCAGAGCCATTATCGATTACCATTCGTATATCCTCCACATCCATTGTATATATCATATATATCATATATCATATATATATCATCCATTGTACACTTTTCAATAGAAAATAGATTATTAAAGAATTAGACACAGTACATATGAATTTTCAACAATTTTAATTAATCCTATTCATCTGTCCTCTTATATCCCCATTGTTTACCACCAGAGAATGTATACAACAAGCACGTTCAGTCCCTATCAATAGGCTGTTCAATGTAGATAGTCATTCTGAGCCCTCGAAAGTTAGGTAGAAGATACCTAAACATATGCATATATTTGATTGAATTTTTTTCATTCAAATTACTGTAGATTATTTTATTAAAATATGTAATATTTATGTGGTAAAATTTTTATTTAAAATACGAAATTTTTATCCATAAAATATACATATTATGTAGTCATAATAGATTTTATATAAAACTAGAAATAAATATTTCGTAAAAAATGATATATCTATATTAGGATAAGAAGAGAATAAAATGTATAGAATATTGTTAATATATTTTTCGTAATTTAAGTAAGCTATAAGTATTTTAATTATTTTGCTAATAGTACTTGATATTGCTTTATAGATGGACAATTCTTATAGAATGAAAATAGGAAACATTTTAAAATTAAACAAAAATATATAATGTAATAAAAATATAATAGGATACAAATTTTAAATAAATTTACATTGCACCTTTTAGAATATAGTAAGGTATGCTATTAAAGAGGAATATGATTTTTTCATAGGTAAAATGATTTACTATTCAAATACAATTCGCCATTAACTTTTTTTTTTATTTCAGTCTTTACTTTTAAATAAAGAAACTAAAAGTCTTTTAATGAATTTGATGTTACATAATGTTTATTATTCGTCGTAAAGTCATTCTTAAAATGTACACACAATTTAATGATTCTTATCATCAATTTATTACAAATGTGTTTTTCTGCAAAGCATTTAAAAAATATTAAAATATATTACCTTTATTAACTAAGAATTAGAAAAATTAAAAATAATGAGGCCATAAAATAAAGTAATCTTTAAGACAAACATTTTTTATTAACGCGTAATTATAAATACCATTTCATATCAAAGATATATATGAAGCAGAATTTCAATATGTGCCAATTGAGGTATCCAGATCACAAATAAATTAAAAAAATGGAAGTATTGATAAATATCATTTAAAGTCCAGCATTAATGCTGTCGTCCAGTATACAATATTCTAATCTTTAATTATCCTGTTCTTAGTACGTAATCATATCTAATTTAAAAATAATCAATATCAATTACTCCACCTCTCACATAAGCCTTTGATAATTGTGATAATTTGCGTTGATCACTAGGCAACCAACAGTTCGAGCTTCACATATGCTAAAAAGGAATGAATTGAGAATTTTACACATACAGACAATGATAGCTGTATTTATTCCTGGTACATGATCATCTATTACCAGTGATCGATTACCCATCGATTACCAGTATAATATCGTTGATATAAGTATGGCTAATTACTTGAAAGTTTCCATTCGCGAAGCTTTCCTTAATTAATGAGATCAGGAAAAAAGATGTCTTTGAGAATTAGCTTCATAAATCTCGTTTCAACTTATGAGGAGTCATATATAAGTAAAATGCAAGTAAATACAAGTAAAATTTAAAAAAAAAATGTCAAAAACATATTTAAAAAAAATTCTTTGACCCATTTTTAACGACTGTTTCTAATAATAAGTACTTGGCAGTTGCATATTTTTTTCTAAAATGAAAATAATTGCATGTAATAATTTTCATAGAACTCCATGACACGATTCTAATTTAACGACTTTTCTAATTTTATACTTTGGCTATATGACTTTAACTATATGGCTTTGAGCATATGGCTAAATTGAAATGCATAGCGTGCAGTTTACATATATACTCATTTATTCAAGCTACCCGTTATGTTCATATATTAGTTATATCTAAAAATTGAATGGCTTTACATAATCAAAGGGAAAATAAATAATAATAGGAATACTAATAATAAATGAATAATCATTTCATAATTAAACTATACAAATATCTAATTCACGTTACTGTAAAGAATGGAGAGCAGCTGAGTTTCCAGACTATAATTCTTCAATTTATTACGTAAAACACAAAAGAATATTTGGAATTTAAATATGTTAGTATCCCTTAAAAATATTGTTCCAAAAAACAAAATATAATTATGTAAATTAAATTAGGTCTGTAATATTATATAAATTATTTCATTATTAATTATATTAATAACTTCGAAATATAATTCTGATGTGGAATGTGTTAAATTCAATCAAATTACATTATCAAAGTATTTGAATGAAATATAAAAGAAACTTTACTATCAAATAAATATTTATATTTAAAAATTTTAATCACAATTAAAAATTATATACAAAAAATAAAAGAAGTTTGAAGATTTCAATTTCTTTAACTGAAATCATGTAATCATCTGTTTTGTTAAGTCCACTGACAAAGTTGAATTAACAGGGAGAATGAGAAAAACAATTCGATAGTTATTACGTAATATTTTCATTAATTTTCAGTGTGCAATAGAATTTAACCGTACTACGAATGTTTTTAGATAAATAAAAAAGCTTCATGAGCAAATGCTTGTCAATGCACTCATTCCCTTTTGCTTTCATCATTCCAATCTCTTACGCCATTTAAATTTAAATATATCTGGTCATACATATTTATTTATTTTTTTATTTCAACTACCTTACTCTTAAATATTTAAATCACATTCTTTGAATGCTACAAAAATTGGAAATCAACATATTTTTTCAAAATAATTTTATATAAATCAAATAGTGATTAAGATCAGTTTTTGAATTTTTCATATTGTTCAATATATAATTTCAATATTTTAAATAAGCATTGTTCCCTATTCAAAACTTTTATAACTTTATTTATGATTATGTTGTAGTGCAGATTTGAATGAAGACAATTACTGAAAGAAAGGTAATAGTATATATAGAAAGAATGATGAAAGTAAAAAGATTTAGGTAACAACAGATTTTAAGTATAATACAGGAGACATGAAGAAAGAATCAAGGCAATACTATATTTCCGATCAATGTATACTAAATTATATTTTTGCCTGGTTTATATTAGTACTTGAATAACTTAACAAAACCGTTTCAAGAACAGTAATTATTACACATCTGCTATAAAATAATAAAACCTTTTTTATTAAATAACAAAGTTGTTAGAAGAACTAACGAGTTGCTTTTAAGTCCTTGTTGCATTTTATGTATTATTAAATATACTAAACCATTTTGATTTTTTATTTCGATTAAATTGTATGTAACAAATAATTTTATTTAATCTATATTCCTAATAACAGTTTTGTGAATATATTTAATTAATTTGATAATATTTTATTAAATTTTATTTAATAAAAATTTATTTATTTAATTTATTTTTCTTATTTAATTATTTCTTCTAGAAATATCAATGATTTTACAGTTGATAAAAATAAAGAAAATTTTTCATCTTGATTAAAACAAGATTTATAGACGAAGCATTATTATTTTAATTTATAGACTATACGGCGAAGAACGCATACCTATTACAGAAAAAATATGAAAGTATCAATTGTTAAAATATAAATTAGTTGATTTATACGTAAAATGAGAGAGTGCACTTTATATATTATATATATTATTGTTCAGAATTCAGATAGAATTTAGACCGTCTCTACGATCTTTATTTAAATATTATGTTTGAATATTTTATTTGTGATTGCCATATTAATATAATTGTAACATATATCAAATACACGCGAAGGACAAGCAGTACTTCGTATAATTCCAATCAACACAATTTCTCACCCTCGAAAGAAAGCCAAAATAACCACCCCCTACGCAAGGAGTGGGGTGACGACATTAAAACTAGACTGCACTGCGCCTTGCGTCTCAGGACTCTCTAAGATATCGAAGTCTTTCTAAAATAGTCTCCAGTACAATGGTCTTACAAAGAAGAGTTTATTATTAACAGTTTAGTTTATTTATATAAGAGATTATCTATTTATAGCAACAGTGATCGGCATCTTTACATAGAAGCTTTTTCGACAAGGCCCTCTTGACGGCTTGGCGTCTGTTCCTCTCTGCTGAGGCCACGGCTTCCCGGAGTACAAACCCAGATAAAAGAACTAGGGTCCAGGATCTGCCGTTTGTTCAGTGCCCAGGATGACCACCAGTAATATCAGCGCGTACCCTAAGCCAACTAACGACCAATAAATATAAAAAGAAATAACAACCTTCGGGTAGATGCCGATCAAACTGTAGAATCACGCGGCCAAGCGTTTAAAACGTAATCCAAAAACGAATCACGCGGCCAAGTGTCTAAAACATAATCGAAGAACTAATTATGCGGTCACGCGTCCAAAACACAATCAAAGAACTAATCACACATTATCTCATACAGGAGCAAAGCGTCATCTTGCAACAGGATATAAGGAAAATATAATACTTTTCCTGCTTATTTTCAATCGCTAGATTTTCGTCCGCGCCGTATGTTTCTTTCTTATAAATGCTGCGTATGTCCTTATTTTATTAATTTGACCATGCCTCGTGCGTTTTCTCTTTAAACCTAAAAATCCGAATATTTTATTGCTTCAGCATATGATTAGGAAACTCATATTTTCCAGCTTGTTTATAAACATTAAATGTGCCTTACTGCTAATTATATAAATTAAGGTGCATGACTCAGGTAACCAGACTTTCTTAAAGATTCTCTCAGACTTTTAGGGACTCTCATGACACTAGATTTAGTCTGAGACTGTCAATCTTGTGAGAAATAAAACTTCAAGGAATTCAATAGACAAGTTTAATTAACGTTCCCGGATCAGTGGCTCAATCGAAGATCATTTGATTCAAAGCGCCACCGAGGTTTCATCTACAATCCTTTTCTCGATTCTACACTCGAGCTGAAGAAGGCAGTTTCAACTACAGTTTGGGGTAAACTTATACAATTGCATACATATTTAATCAATCGTAACTAAAGGCTACACCTATATAACCTAAAATTTAACGAAATACAAGGATTAATACTATTTATAGCAACGTACCCGTGAATACTGTTATTTACTCCTCATCCTCCCCTTCCACTTTCTATTTCTTATTCAGCATATTGAGGAGAAATACACTCAGGTTAATTCAAGAACAGTGAATACATAAAGTTAGATAAAGACAACGTTATATTTTACTGCATACATGACTGCGAAAATATCATTATTTTAATATATTTTCAATAAAGACGTATTTGTTTTTGTTTTTTTCTACCTTGCTATCTCTCTCCTTCCACTATATGCCTCTCCTTTACACCACCTTGGGGAGAATACACATTCGGATTAGTTATTATTATTCGGAATAGTTATTAATCGGATTATATATTATACAGTATATTATATAACTTACTATCTTCTTATTTCGTAGGAATTTTTAGAAATATATATTTTGTTATCTGCTTAAAAATGTATGTAAATAAATATGTATATATTTCATATTTATGAAATAAACTTATTATATACTTTCTTATTTTTCTATCATAAATTAATTTTGAATTTTACCAAGTAAATGCAATGCTAAATTGAATTAGTTAGTGATTCACGTAAAACGTATACAAAATAAAAATTATTAAAATAATATAATTAAAAAAATATCGAGAGTTAGACAAAGTTTTAGTTATAGAAAATAATATACAATAATATAATATTAATTAAATTATAAAATTAAAAAAAAAGGTTTTAGTATAAAATTTTTAACTATTATGTTATTATTGAATTATATTTATTAATAAATTTCTGAACTTTAATAAACAGTATAAAACTACAATAAAGTACACAGTAATCTAAGTTCCTATTCCTAGTTTAAGAAAAATTTTTGATAAATAATATGTTATTATTTTTTAATATATTAAAATGAAAAATCAGTTATATAACATAATAGAAAGTAAATTTCCAAGTCAAAATAAAATCCATTAAAGTCTCTAAAAAATTTTACAAATTTTTTCTTGCTGTTTTCATCGAGAGAATTCTTATATAAAATACTGTGTCTTCGAAAAATGGCTTTTTTGTATTATTTGTTCATAGATGGCATGTATGTATAAATACTCGATTACTTTTTCATCAGTGTTGGGCTACAAGCATCACCCGACAAAAGATTTTTCTTAGATGTTGACATGATGCTTAGGTGCATTTAATACCTTTTGTCAACCAACTTCTGATTATTTTATGTGAGGTAACAAAGAAAAATAGAAAGACCAAAAGTTTACGCTGATTTTTATGTATCGCATGTAATTAATTTATAATAGTGTTTCAAAATGAATTTTATTGAATTTATTTGTAAAATAGTTGTACAAAATGTGTAATATTATAATGCGCTGAATAATATAAATACTATTAGTGTTTGAAATTCAGTTGGTTTCTCGACCGTCGGTACTACTACCTCATTATTTGCAAATTCTTTTGGAAATATCCAATATGTTTCTAATTGCCAAATGTGTCCCAAGAGCCTGCGAATATAATAAGAAAATACATGAACTTTTTTCACAACTGTATTTACTCGGATTGTTTATCGAAATTTCGGCAATGGTCAATATGACTATCACGCGTCTTGTAATGGATAATACCTTCTAAGTATAATTACATAGTTGCCCTAGTTCATGATATTTTCATAACGAGCCGATACAAATTTTAAAACCATTTGAAACCAGCCTTACCTCAAAACGTCAGCGCAACCGCGCAATTCACTTCACGGCTGGCATTTGCCTCTACTCCCTTTAAGAGGGCGTTGACACTTTGTCTAAGGCTCCAATGACAACAGAAAATTAGTTTTTATTCAATTACCAAAACTTTCCACTCAAAGAATTCTAAGATGACCACCTTTATTAAGGAGCAGGGTGAAGACATTAAAACTAAACAGCACGCGCTTTTCTCCTCCAAAATTTTATTCCATCCAAAACGATTAATAGAAACAATTCAAGATCTGCGGTATTCAATTTATGCCTGAATATTGCTACAGCAAGGAATATACAATTCAAGACAATGACTGCATTATAATTTCCATCTCTTCTCAATAAACACCGTTTTACAGTATTACATACGATTTCTGCGACTTCATTTCATTCTAGTCTGTTATCTCTTTCCTTCCACTATCAGCCTCTCCCTCGCACCATTCTGGGAGCTTAATTGAAAAAAAAAATTATATTGTATAAAAACTATAAAAATATAAAAATTTGTTTAGAGTATATATATACATATACTTACTGTTTAATGCTTGCTTTGAAAAGTCTGAAATAAATTTTCTAAAGTATAAATTTAGTTTTTAATTTTAAAGTCATTAAAGAGCATATAATTCTATATTTCTGAAAAATTCAAATTAATGATTCAATCATTTTTGTAAAATATTTTTCTTCAGGGCGAGCTACTATGACTGTAAATATAGTAAATCCTAATCCATTGACAATCTATCAAAATATAGAATGATGAGGAAAAAGAACATTGGATTGTGCCACATATTCGTGGCAATTGAACAAGAAAACACGGCCGGCAAGATTCAATCGCCTGGTACGCAAAGAAAGCGCGAACAAGCACGAGCGGAGTAACCCAGTAAGTCTACACGCAGATCCGCAGGTAAACCCTATTGATCTAAAGGAACACAACAAGTCCATGTTTGGTAAGATTCAATTTACGCCTGAATATTGCGCGGAATGAACTCTTGAACTTTAACTACTCTTTAACTACTTGAATAAACTCACGGAACTCAACATATTTGTAAATTCACTTAAAGCTATCGCGGTATTCAATTCCTAGCTGAATGTTAAAATAGTTCAAAATTAAAACAGCATTATATTAATAACACATCGTCTAAAGACAGCAGTAAATTTCAATACGTTAAAATAAACACCATTTTACAGCATTACTCACGCCACCATCGCCTCTGTTTTATTCTACCCTGCTATTTCTCTACATTCACTATCCGTCTATCCCTCCCTCCACATGGGAGAGTGTTTTCTCGGACATATTTCCCGAACAGAATGAAATTATAGTTGCTTCTAGTGAGGAATTCTTTACAAATAAAATGATTTATATATATGTATGTAGGTATGTCGATTTAATGATTCTATAATATTTTTGTAAAAGTATATATTTATATATAGAGAGGACAATTTCAACATACTCATCTATTTCTAACATGCTTTTATTTTGTGAAGCATTTCTTTCTTGTATTAGTCTGTAAATTGTATTGTAATGTAGTTTATATAAAAAAAATTATTTTAGAAAGATAAAACGCGAAATAAAATGATGTATTCTAGTAAGCTCGCTATTAAATAATTTTATACTGAGTAAAGCACCTATTTAATCGAGTTCTTATAAATGATAACAGTACAACCATATAAGAGCGACGTCACATTACATATTTGACATTCACTTTCCTCATTCTATGTCGTTTAATGTGCGCGCATAAAAGAACAGAACTGCAAATATATCGAAAGATAGTGAAGGCGACCATACAAAAGCGAATAACTACAATAGTTGGAGTGGCGTCGCGACTCCCGTGACGTCTGTCGGCGCATTGGCCAATCAATAGTATTTCCATGGCAACCACAGATAGCATCGACTATACTCCGGCATTGCTCGACCGTGTCTCGTTCTTGTGTTCTTATCCCCTTACTAACTTCTTATTCTTGAATACATCATTTGTTTCCTATCTATTCTTTATAAGATTTGGTTCAGCTACATACATGTGGTTTCAAGAACGCTTTTTTATTTTGTATACTTATTGACTAAATGAAGCAAACTATACATATATTCGAAGATAAAAAGAATGCCAAAAACAGTTCAAGCTTCTTATATTACGTAACTTTTTTTCTCGATATATGAATTACATAAAATTGAGAATAGAAACTCGAATAGCTAAATAAATATGACTTAATAAATATGAAATTAATACTATAGGATTAACTAATGGTAGAACTAAATAAAAAATAGTGGGTATAGAGATGAAACTTGTTTGTGAAAAGAATATGAAAAAGGATTTTATCTTACTACAATTAAAGTCACGTGGTAATATATAAATTGATACAGTGATATTCTTATATTCTAGCAGACTTTTTTGTCCACATCCATAATTCAATCACCTTAAATTTTACGTGCACTTTTGAAAAGGCATCTTTTAACAAGCTGTTTTCGAATTTGCTGCACCCACTATAGGAACTAATAATTCGGTTTCAAGAATAGCTACACTGTCTCTATAGGGTCAAAGATCAAGAGAGGATAAAAATATGTTGCAGCATTTGTAAAACTGCGATTCCGTTTCTCATGAGGCGACAACACAAGGTTTGAATATCCGCCCCGATTAGCTAGTTGAAATCTCTGGACGCCTTCCAACCAGGTTAATACACACTGCTATCCCCTTACATAGCTTTTGCTACTGTCTTGGGTTCTCCTCCAAATCCCACTGTCACGTACCTCATCCTCGTTATTTGAATTGTTCGTTATTCCGACTCGTACTCTTTTGCTTTTAAGCACATCTCAAGAGTTGCGAAATACTGCACAACGCGACGAAAAACATTTTCCTGATGAGCAATTTTTCATCTTTTTGTTATGCATTATTACAAATAACAAAATAACAAATTTTAATATTTTACTGCCAAAATTTTTTTAATTAAATGTAAATTAATTTTAAAAAGTACAAAGACTTAGTCACCTACTTTCAAATTCTCAATCATTTAGTAATAATACTATTTTACTTATACCTTTATTTTCACTATTATTCAGTAATAATACTATTTTTACTAAATGATATAGTAATAATCAATTGTTATTTATATTAGCAGTAATTAGTAACTATACATTAATAATATTGTGTGAAATAATTTTAATATTTTTTATAAATTTTTCGTTTATGTTCATTTGTAATTATTTTTCTGTACTTTTTCCATTCGTTTTATATATGTTACTAATATAGTATTAAGCTATTAACTTTTAAAAAAATCAATAAAAAGCTTTACAGTCGGCTGAAAGATAAATCTATCTGCAATCCAATCTTGACTTAACTAACCCATTAACCTTTTTTTTCAAATTTCAGTGAATTTCAAATTTACTTTTTGATTTTAAATAACACTAATTATAATAAATAATAAATAAATAATAAATAAATAATAAATAAATAATAAATAAATAATAAATAAATAATAAATAAATAATAAATAAATAATAAATAAATAATTAAAATATAATAAATAATAAATAAATAATAAAATGACATTTCTTGAATTTACTAATTTAATTTTAAATATGAGAGAAATATAAATACTGTTTTTACTTATTGTTAATTCGCAAAATTATAAAGGTTCCATTAAATTTATACATTATTTGACTGTATATATTGAACATAAAAGCTTCCTGCTACTATTTTAGTAATTAATTAAATTTTTTATTGAGATAATCAAATGAAATTATTCATAGACAAATATAGAATTATTTTAACAATTAATTTAGATATTTCAGATATAGAGGAGTATTCAAGTAAGCTAATAACTCATGATATTTCACTCTAATTTCTGTCCTATAATTCTATCTCAATGTGGCGCCAAGCAGCAGGATATTTTAATTTTTCCCTTAGTAAAGCCAGATCTAAAGCAGAAGCATGCGCTCGCTTCAAAAGCTTCTTTGGATAAGAAACTATAATAAATTTCAATGACGTATCTAAAAGTAACAGCAAAAGTAAAATATGTTATATTTACAAAGCACCACTACACAAATTAGCATCACTAAAAAAAATGATTAATAGAACTATAAATAGTAAAAAGTGATGGTTAAAAATTGGTTTTCCTGACCTCCTCTTACTCTGTCATAGGTATACCAAAGAATAAGGTAAAAAATTTTGTGCCCCTACTGGATTTATAAGCCATAAGAATACAATAGTAAATCAACAAAATCTTTTTCATCAATTATAATTACGAGTGCAAAACTATTATATTAAAATATCTGACCATACAATGAAGCAAGGCCTAATCATGCTCTCAGACTTATCGTTGAGTAACATTCATGTACCAGATAATTAACATATCTCAACACTACCAAATTACCTTATTATTAACAAAATTACCATCTTCATAATTGATAAATTAAAATAAAGTTTTAACTTATATATTGATTAATTTTAAATTATTAATCAATTAATATGAAGATAACTTTTTAAAGAATGCAAAGTTTATTAATCGGCTTCTGCTATAAGTATTCTTGTACAATTATTGTTGTTAATCATTAATGATTTTATTGGCCTTTACTTACTTTGACTGAATTTAAGGAGTTTTACAAGACCTATTAGTCTTACAGTTTATTTTATTGTTTATTGATAAATGTAACAGGCTCTGAATTTCCACGTCCCATTCAATTATTTATTAAACGCTTTGGCAGCCCTTTTGTCCAGTAAATTATTTGTACGTATCGCTACTGACCTTTGGTCTGCGTTTCTATGCGCTTGCCTTTCTCGATTTGCTAGTGTACGGTGGCAATATATCCGGCGTTTATCAGTTGACTCTGAAAGGGGGATAGAAGCTCTTGTTGTGCGGCGCTCACTCGTATGTTGAACTCTGCGAACTCGTTCATTATGTAACATGTAGCGACCTTGTAATGATGCTGAACACTGCTGTTGGAGAATCTCTTGGTTGATTGTAAGACTAAAGTGAGATTAGCTGTTCAGAGCTTGATCTTTACGAGAATTCTGAAACGCAGTGCGCTTGCTGTTTAGTTCTGAGGTCCTCACCCCGCTCCTTGAGTAGGGGTGGTCCTCTGAGATTTTGGTGAGAGTGGGAAAATTTGTTGATTGTTTTGAAACTCATTTTCTACTGTCATTGGAGCTCTAGCCAAATATTGTTAACGCCCTTTTAGAAGGGGAAGACGAAGGTGAAGTGCCGGAGGTGAAGTGGCGGCAGAACTTAAGTACGTCGGGTCGCGAACCGCGCAGTTGCTAAATGTCCTAAAGCCTGGCAGGGTTTTCAATATTTCCAATTTGTATCGGCTCGTTAAGAAATTGTCATGAAGCTTAGCAATTATGCTGTTATGCCTAAAAGGTCTTATCCATTGTCTTTTTTCTAGGCTCGTATTGCATGACACGTGTAAATGTAAATGTAAAGAGAAAAATTGTTCGAGATTCCGTTTGATATCGGTGCTCTCTTTAATATTCCCATGATTGAAAGTGTTTATCTGGTGTATATGTATTATGATAAACAAAACTTGTAAATATTAATTCAGTGAATATCATTGTAAACAGTTTGTCAACTATGTACTTTACCTCCCCTTCCTTCTAATTCTTACCTTGATAATCTAAACATTCCGTATGTAAATCTACCAATCAATATCAATAGAACATTGGAAAATTTCTATTTTATTTTACTCCTTCTTAAGGAAAAACGAAGAAGTGACCGGCTGCATAAATACGTTGTTGCTTCGCAACAACAGCTGTTCATATTGAAGTTGTCAGTAATTATTCATCCCAGGGCTTTATAGCCGCTTACAGACGATTTGCTGCTCGGAAAGCTATACCAAAGACCATCCGCTCAGATTGTGGTACCGCTTTCAAAGGAGCTGATACAGAGATAAAGAGCTTATTCATCCAAGGCCCACAAGAACATAACCGGATTTACGGAACTTTGTTGCAGCAGGGCATTACATGGCGATTCAACCCACCATCCGCTCCATACATGGGTGGTAAATGGTAAGCGAAAATGCTCTCCTCACTACTGAGGAATTCACCACACTTTTATGTCAAATTAAAGCCGTGTTAAACTCCCGACCACTAGAGCCACTAAGCGATGACCCTAACGATTTACCAGTTCTGACCACAGGCCATTTTCTTATCGGAGAGTCTCTTCTCTTTGTTCCTGAACCATCCTTGGGTGACGTTTCAGTATCACGACTTTCCCGTTGGCAATTAATCCAGTAGCGCGTCCATCAATTCTGGGATCAATGGTCATCTCACTCCCTTCAGCGTCAACAAAATATCTCAAAATCGCATTATGTGTAATCGCACCATGTAAAAAGCTCCTAACGAGTAATAGAATTACATCTTGGCACCGACAGACTTGCTACGATGGTCACTGTGAAAACTACCAACACTACCATGAAACAACCCGTTTGTAAACTGTCGTGATTCTATCCATTCCAGATGAGGACTAAGATCATCAATATTTTGTTGATGGTGGGCGGAATGTTTGAGATTCTCAACAAATGTCAACAAATCTCTTGTGAGTGTATTTAGAATCACGACCTTATCTTTCTTAGAATGCTCACGCGATTCGAGTAGAAAATGTAAATACAACATGCCCAAAAAAGGCATCGGCAGTTAGTTCGAAAATAGAGATCAGACCGGTAATAGTTATTGTTCCCTGTTATTAACATAAGTTATTTTCAAGCCAGAAGTTGTATTAAAATCTGTGTTATTTTCGGATTTGTGACATTGTAACAGTTTGTGATTATTCGATTCAATTAACGTGAATTGGAGTCACAGTTCAAATTAGGTACTAGGGCTACTAATCAGCGAACCCACGTTATTTCTAAACAGTTCATATAAGTTGACATATGACACATCAATAAGCGGACAATACGACTAAATGGAGTTGATCTAGAATTACGCCATTACTACTACGGGTCTCAACCAACATCTTCTTCAGCTTAAAACTGAGTAGCGAGATAACTACAGCCTTCCATTATTATCATACATCACTACCGTAACGTAGCTATCAATACAACCAAACACACTTACCATTCGGCCATATTCTGTAAATATTCATCAACTATTTATATATTTCTTATTTAAGTACTACTTTTAGTCTCCAACCACAAGATCTGCTCAGTTTATAACACCCATATATATTACCTCTCCTTTCGCTATCTGTATCTAAAATATTCAAATAAAAATATTCAAGCAAATTATATACAAGGTGAAATGAATCGAGAGGAAATTACATTATTATAGTAATTAGATAACGTATTAAGTAATTTTCTATCGACACTTGTTTAAAGGTTGTAAACGGAATGAGGGGAGGAGTTACCTCTGATTATACAGCAATTATTTATATCAAAACGGGGGGGGCGGCAAAGACGTAACTGCAGTCGCGACAACATAACTCTTAAGGTGAATGCACTCGATTATATGTACATGCCCTCGAGGAGAAATAAGATAGGTTTAGAGATAGGTGGGATAATTATTAAAGTAATGACGTCTATTGCGGTGTTAAGGGATTGCTTGTGTTATTAGGGGAAGTTAACTACGTGTATTAAATAATTAAATAATAAATAGTAAATATTGATTTATTTACACAATTCTGGAGATATATAGGCAATGGAGATGATGCTTCAACATCCAGTAGTTTAGCTCAGCTTTATATTATACTACATCTTGCGATATATTTGAATACATAGATTTGTTAATACGCGCGCGTGAATTTTAATATGCAGATTTTGAACTTTATATACATACTTATAGGCTCAACTACCCATGGACTTATCTAAACAAGTTCACGTACTTATGAAAATAATAGTAGTCACGGATACAAAAAGTTGCATACGAGAGCAACATTAAACTGGAAAGCTTTTAGCTTTCTATGCGGAGAGTAAACACATTCTTCTCTTTCCCCAATTTTTTTTCTTTCTCTCTTCTTGCTCCCCTCAATACTCGTTCTATGTAACAATAGAGAGGGTGCTTGGAAGCATTGTTGTTTGGAATTCTTAAAAAATATGAAGAAAAAATGATGAAAAGGGAAGGAGAAAAAAATAAGACAGAGTGACGATCGTACGATTTTGCACATGAGGTACTCGAAGAGATAAATCGTTCTTTACTTATTAAAAATAATAAAAAATAAAAGAAACGCCATAGGCGGAGCATAAAAATACGTAACGAAGATATTGAAAGAATTATGTTAAAAAAAATTAAAAATGATATGTTGATAAATAATAAATAATTAATAAATAAACAGTGATATGTAAATTTGTAAGACAGACAAAAAGGACAGAAAATTCAAAACCATTTTATTTTATCGATTCAGTAAAGACATATGAAAATAATATAATACATATACGATATATAAAGGAATTGTAGTGTTATTTCTATAGGTTTACAGTTTTCCGATATTTACAGAAGGTAAGCATCAAATAGATTATATTTACTCATATAATTCAAATGCATTCTGATGTATTTTCAATATATTATCGCTGTCTTACAAATGAAAATTAAAACAAATGAATGAATTAATAAATCAGTATTTAAATTGTATTAAATTTGGTATCATTTTATACTAGAATATTTTTCAATTCAAGCATTTATATAACATATATTTAATTCATGTTATTAATTTCTTCTTTATTTGCCAATATATTTACTATTTCATAATTTAATTAGAGCGCATCTTGGTGGGTATTAAGCAAATGAAAAAATATTCAAAAGAAAATATTCACTACTGTTTGGGATTCCGATAGAAGCTCCACCGTCGGTATTACCTCTTTGTTTATAAATTGTTTTGAAAATATTCAAAATGTTTATGATTACCAGATGTGTTCCGAGAGCCTACGAATAAGATTAGAAAAGTACGACGAGTATTTTATTTCTCTCGTCGGTCACCTCCGTTTACGACCGTTTTTACTCGGACTGCGCCTCCATAGATCGACCGTGGTCGAATGATGTGCACGTCCCTTACAAGTCGAGAATAGCAAAAAAC
>JAPYYT010001563.1:0-33116 GCA_030522565.1 Ceratosolen corneri | reverse complement strand
TATATATATATATATATATATATATATGTAAGAATCTTTTTACCATATGCTATATCATTAGTTATTTAAGAATTTAATTTATACCAAGCCAATAACAAGATTCTCAGAAATTTTAATAATAACTCTTCTCTTTTTACATGTAATATTACATTTAATATATCTTCGCTATTATCTACTGAGAATTTGTATTTTTTCTTATACTACAAAAATTCTTCGTGTCACAAATAGTTCAATAATGGATATCGGATTTTTCCAGTCTTTCTTGAGCTCTCCAATACAAATATGCTTTAGTCATTTCCTTTAACAAATTGCCGATAATTAAATACCTACAATAACAAGATGTATTCTCGAACTTTGTATCGATAAGTTTAAATATGTAATGAAAACGTGCAATGATAATAAAATTTCCTTGTATGAGAAACTGTTTGCATATATTGTATTTGATCTACATGGCAATGCATAAGTATAAGATGTAATTTTCATAATTAAATTTTATATTTGAATTCTTATTTAACAATTTACTTTTTAAGAGGCACATATTACGTGCAGCTTTACATAAATATATTTATATTTATACACTAGAAATCGGAATAATATGTTTGTTCCATTAGAAATAATTTAATAAATATATTATTGATAATTGAAAATAAGAGACATTTAAGAAAAATAGTAATTCAATGATTGTTCGAATAAATTAATAATAAATTTGTTTAATTGAAAAGTTTTTATATATTTTTTTAATTTTGTTCGTGCAACATGTGCACAAAGTAAATCAATACAAACTAAAAATGATTGTTAATAGATTTTATTGTTTCATGAAAGGATACGTAATATCTAATTTAAGATATTCATTTAATGTAACTAAACTTAAATTAATTAAACAAGAAATTATATTTTCAACATTATTAAATTAAATTAAAATACGTAACTATTAAGCTTATACGGGTGAAATATAAAGTTGGAAACGGTATAATATTAAAATTAATATTACTATACATATAATATATATATATATATATATATATATATATATATATATATATACAATACTGTTGATTCTAATTTTTATGTTTTACAAAATTCATTATAATTAATTGCCATTGATACGTTAGTGTTTGAAAGTGAGCAAACTGTATTTTTCTCCACAATATGTAATTAGAGACATCTACGTTAAATATCTCGATGTTAACATAATAATATTGTTCGCTGATGATAAAATCAACTGACATTAAATTGCACATGACTAATTATACACATAGGAGCACGCTGAGATCGATATAAAGTGTCTTAAAAGCCAATGAGCGGGTAAAGCTATTTAGGCTTTAGAATCTGAAAACAATAAAAATTCCCACCTATCGAGAAAATCTTTTCAACCGCAATAACACTAAATCGTATCGTTTATGGCCATCTAATGACCATCGCGCATTCGATTTTTCAGGTGAAATGAAAGAAAATAAAAATGTCAGCTGGCAGAGGAAAGAGATAGAGAGACAAAAAGGATGGAAGTGAACCAGAGAAAAAAAATACAAAAAATGAACTGGCAATTCCGAGGACGATTATTCAAAGTTCCCCACTCTTTATCTCCATTTTTTGCATACACAAAAGAGAAAGAGAATTCACCCTCCGAGAAACGAAATCGCCAACCAACCTAGATTTCGCATCTTTCATTCTCTCTCTCTCTCTCTCGCTTTCCTTCTTTTCCACTCTTTAATTCCTTTCGAGATACTCTTATTTTTTACATTTTTGTCGCGATGTTTATTTATTTTTCTACCTTTTATTTCCACCGAAATTTGAATTTTTTAACATTTATGGTCCCTCGGTATAATAAATATTGAGAAAGATGGCATCACTAATGTAGCCACAGTTTAACTATCATGTTTGTAATTACTAACAATTTAATAATTTACGAGGAATTTATTTTCAAATACAATTATTTAATGGAACCTCATTTGTTGATCCTATCATAAGAAATTAATTTTTATATTATGTCGTATTTTATGAGAAATATCCTCCAGGTTAGCATTACACTAAGAATATTCTAACTTAAAATTTCAAACTGTTGATATTACGTCAAATAATTTCAATAGTATTCTCATGTAAATTAATGGCTATATTTTTATTCCAAAACTCACGTGCAAACAAAGATTTAGCAGAAGAACTATATCTGTGACTCACCTGCAACAAAAACGAAAAATTAAAATAAGCATTTTATCACATGTGAATGTAGAAAAACATAGTTATTGTTCATAATTTTTTTAGGATAACGTAATTATTTCTTTTAATGCGCCATTTAATTGTGCATTTAAAAAGGGACGCACTAGAAATATTTGAGCGAGTATATCAACAAGCACAAAGTCATTATTTACATAATTACCAATCAAGTATTAAGTGTAAAATTTATGCTAGGAACAAGTGTCATAAAGCTTTTACTTTACTGGTGTGTTGGGGTGCATGTAGCTGTAGACTCGTGTTTCCAGTAAAGTTATTGATATTTTGTTAAGTAAGCTGGCTGATCTACATTGCGCCATAATATTCCGAATTTTGATACTAATGTACCTCTGTCACGTTCTTATCATTGCTACTCTTTATTATGTACAGAGTGCATTGCGTTTGTACTAAAGCTCATATTTCTTTCTGGGTAACTACACCAATGCAACTCTTACATTTTCCATCCTTTTCGCGGTATTATTACTTAATTAATACGCTCCGTGGACTAATTATCCAATTCGTTATTGAGCTCTAATGCCAGTAATACTGTAATGTATCGAAGATATTGAAAACGCCTAGAATTACAAAATAATAATGAGAGTTCCAACTGAAAGGGTGATGCTACATTAATGCTAAACATCCAATAAAAATTGTCGTTACATCGATAATAATGTTATTGGTGTTCCGTATGCTTGAATTGCTGGCCGTAAAGCTACACACGTAGTGTCCCGAGTCTGATTGTTTTCGAAAATCAGCATTTATTCTCATCTCGCAACACTTTTTTATTTTCTTCCGGCGATTTGTCGCTCATTATTTATATTTATAAGCGCTGGCAATCGTAGATAGTGTGACAGGAGGCACGAATGTTCTACTTGCCTGCGCTCATTCACGTAGCCGACTTTGCAGGCGCAACAATGCAAAATTACCGGATACTTCGCATCCGCAAAGTTTACGGTCGTCTATAATACGCCTTTGCGGGTGTGCTTTTCGCTTTATTGCACGTGTCAACGGGCGAGAAAGAGAGGAAGAAAGTTGGCTTGAGTATTCGTGACTGTGTTAGGGTCTCACATTTAGCCGTGTTTTGGCTTTAACGCAATGTTTACCATGGATTTTCTGACCCACTCGGCATTAATAAGTGACAGTCAAACGTAAGAGATTCGCGTAAGCACTGAAATTTTGTATTGGCCGTGGTAATTAGGTGGAACGAGTGTCGTTGTAAAATTCAACGTGAATTTTACGTGTGGGTTGTATGATCCTAATTGGTCTTGAAACATATATTATTATTATTAGTTAATTCTCTTATAAGATAATGTGTTGTAAGTACTATGATTTAAGGAAGCAGTGATTTTTTAAAACAATGACAATTTTATGAAAGAATTCTTGGAATTGAAACGATATTTTATTAATTTGGAATTACTAAATGCACTGAAAAATCTCTCAACGTAAAGGCTAAATAAACATAACTAATTGCATTTTTTTAATGTATAGATGAGATAAAGGACTTAATCAACGTTACAATCTACACGGATTCTCAATTCTAAAGTTAATTCTTAATAAATTATTCGTAAAACTTTCATCGGTTGCATAGCTTGCCTTGTGGCCAGTTTTGGCAAACATAAACGTACTTTTCCTTATTTTCGTATTTCATACGTAGCTAACTCAATAACTTTTAACACTTATAATCTTGACAATCCATTAAACTAGCAACGATTAGATGACAATAGTTTGTAGTCGGCTGCTCACAAAGACACATCAAACCAAGTTCGCTAGTTTCGGTGATAAATGTTCCTCGGATATTTCCGTAATCCATGACAAGTTTCACATATATATATATATTATTTGAAATAATAGGAAATTAAAGCTATCACATTAAAATTATTCAACTAATTCCATTAATCAACACTGTAATAGTCTTTTTATAGCGTAGAGTATTTAAAAGATAATTGCTCATTTAGATTATGTAAATAAAAGATGTATTTTAATTGGCTTTAATTAATCGATATTAACGAAGGTATTCACAGACAATATTATTCAAGAAAATACACGAAAGATTTATAATTAATAACGTTACAAACAAATTCTTATTAAAGATTCGCATCTCTCGGACAACATTAATTATTACATTAATTTTAGATAGTTTAGGACATGTGTATGTTCTATTGATATTTTGATTTATTTTCAATACAATATTTTTAACTTACCATTTTAAGGAAAGTAAATATCAACAAATCAGACTACAAAATTAATTATACATATTGTTACCGATGTATAATACATTTATTCAGTTATTTTCTACTATATGTAATATACTTATCAATTATTTATTCAGAATATATATTTAATATAATATCATGTGACTGCTTTTCATGTAATATGACATTTCAATAATAGAAGGACATTCTGCTTATAGAACATGAAAAATAATATTGAAAAATTTTTCCAATGATTTTGAAATTAATTTATCAAGATATAGAAAAATGTTTTAATAATTATTCAATAGTAACTGTAACTCACTATTACATTAATGATATTTAAAATAATTTAAAACTGAAATTCAGTTGCTCTCTGTCTTTATATAAAGTTTGAAGTAACTATTTCAAGACTTCTATATAAATGTAATCGACCCAAAGTACGTAAGTTTCGTTCGAGTTCAATTCACGGAGGTGTTTAAATAATGTTTAAAGTTCAAACAATGTTATATTATACTACAATAAACTGTAAATAAAATTTAATCGTCATATAAATTCAAATAATTAGTCGACTAGTGTACGTTATATTTTATCACATATGGAACGCTCGTGAGTTCTTCCAACAAATCTTATAAAATGTCGTTATCCTTGATATTCTTTATAAACAATGTATTTTAATGATTAAATTTCATAAATTATAAGATATTGAGCTCCGAGTTATAGAAACAAGAAGACTTGTTAAAGCAATATTATAACATTTTCTGCACATTTTATTTCTTATTAATTCTTTAAATCATCATAATCACATTCTATTAAAAATAAATTCACTTAAATAAAACAAAATTATTTGTTGTTTTAAAAAGTCAAAATTTATTCAAGTATGCTAATAAAACATTAAACAGCATTAATAAAACAGTTCCATATTTGAGTCACAATGCTAATTGTATATCTTTTAATATATAACTTTTATACATAAAATGCAATACACGTGTCTACGAATGTTTAATTAATAAACGTAAAAAAAATTGGATATTGTTATTAATTCACTGCTCTTTATCGGCATCATTTAAATAAATCTTTAATTTAAAAACCAGTATGATTATAAAATGCTTGAACTACGCATAATTATAAGAAATAGATGCAATTCACGAAATGTATAAAACATTTTCTATGAATATATTAATGCACTCAAACGGCCTTGTATTACATCACAATTACTTTTGCACGTTACGTATAAATTATTTTTATTCATTAATGAAGAAATTCGTTTTTGAAAAATTTCATCATGTAAACCATTAATAACTCTGAAATTAGTTGATTGTTATGCAATAATTTCATATTAATACATTGATATGATTACTTTTAAATCCTAATAGAGATTATGTTATTAAATTGCGTTACATTTTTCAAAATAATCATAACATTTATATCTGATAGTACAAAAATTTTCAATGATAAATTCCGAACAGAATTGGAAATTAATAATTTCAAAAAGTAAATGTAATTTTTAAATTTGTTCATAATGACTAATTTCAAGAAAAAGATATAATTTTTAAAATAAGATGGATATGGAAGAAATTGTCTTGAATTTATTAGTAAAACCAAGAATCGGCTAACTCTATTCTTCATCTTTGCATTTCAATAATTTATAATTTTCAAATGATATAGTCTAATAAATTTCTATTTATTATTATCAGAATAACATTCTTTCATTAAATAAAATTTAAAGTTTAAAATTTGTATAATTATATTTTTTGTTATCATGAGCTTATGTCATGTATATATTAATAAGATAATAAATTCCTAATCCAAAAGACGTAATACATATTTCTATTTAAATTGTAAATTGCTATAAAAATAACATTTCAAATAATATTTTTAATGTTTGCTATGATTGTACATTCGGTCATTAATAAAATCGCAAAATATTTCTGTCGAAAAGTTAATGTTCGCTTATCGGGGCTTTTGCTGATTAATCGAGTATTTAAGTAATAATGGAAGAGCTGCTCAAGTCGGCGAATTATTAGCTTAATATTGTTAATTTCAATATTAATTATCTTATTCAATGCTCTAGGCGGCGTATCGAATTCTCGACGGCTAAATGCCCATTCCGCTCATAAAGTGAAGCCTGCACTTTGGTAAATCTTGGAGCGAATTATGAAATCTCTTGCAAGGGATACGTAAATGTATCTGTTAATGTGAAAGTGTAGAGGTACGCGTATGCCAGTAAAATTGAAAAGAACAATTTCCCGTAAGTATCCAATTCAAGAGGAATATCAGAGCAGCGTCGATGAGGAGAGTTAAGAGACGGGAAGGAGGAGGGGGAGGGAAAGAGATGGCCTGCTACGTTAAGACAGATAGCAAGTAATAGAGTTATATAGCTTACTTTCCCGCCATTCTGGTAAAGAGAATGGAGAGTTGGATAAATCGGAAGGTATAAGGGATGGATACAAGACAGTGGTGGTAGTGGGGAAATGCGTGGGGAAGGAGCGCGGAAATAAGAAATGCGGTGAGCAAGAGGTGAGAGTGAGAGGTAAAAAGTCAGTCGAGAGTCCAGATTGTTCTCGCACGTCGAATGCCAAGTTTCCTGCGTTTTCTCTTTCTTACTCGTACTTACTCATACAATAGCCACGCCCATTTCCGAGGGATGCAAGCGTAAGTGAGTAAAGGTCACAGCGCGAGCCAAGTCGTAAAACAATGTTTTTCCGCTTTCCTTTTGTTTCGGGTCCTTACTTCGTAATAGTAAACTTTTTAAAGCTCGTTGCGCGACGTTCTTTAACTTTATCGATTTGTCCTTACAGAGCTTTTATTTTATGAAAGACACCAACGGCTTCTTTTCATAGAATTAAAGGTGACTATTCTCTCTCCCTCTCTCTCTCTCCTTGGATTCTTTTGTAATTCTCCTGCTGTTCTTTTTCCTACTCTTCTTTCTTTTTTTTTTTTACTACATCTTCATCTGCCTTTCTATGCCTCTTCTCTCACTCACTCTCTCTCTCTCTCTCTCCTCTTCTCTCACTCACTCTCTCTCTCTCTCTCTCTCTCTCTCTCTCTCTCTCTCTCTCAGTCTTTCGAGCCTTACACGTTTAAAGTGAAAAATTCATCGTTTTATTGTTCTTTTTACTTTATTCACGCCAAGCTATTCTTCGTCACAAGACATTTAAACGATTTTATTCTCTCTCTTACTCATTTTTTATGAAAAATTCAAATGGGTATATTAATTTTTATAGTTACCTTACAATTATCTAAATAGCTATGTTGAATTGAAAATAATTTAATTAAATGTTGAGAGGACGACAATTATGTCAATAAATTTTTTTACAATAATTTTTGTAAAGTTAGGTGTAATTTTTAAATTGTTATGTAATTATTTATTATGGTGGTCCGCACTTATATAGGCTTGAAATTAATATCACATTAGTATATCGTAATTAATGATTAAACATTAGATAACAGAATAAAAACTATAAGTTTACTTATTCTTCTAGATTTTCAAAGGGAGAATTTATTTGTTGCCTATGAACACGCCACTAATTACCTCATAATAAACTATTTTTTAATAAAATTAGTTCGTATTCCCTATTTACTGAAAACATTCATTTACTCGTTCATTTCCTCTTTCATACACTCGTTCATACAATTCTTAATTCACTTGTATACAGAAAACTATTTCACTACTCATTTAATGTCCACAATAGTAAGTGCGCCAATGCATATAATTTCTACTGTAATTTTGTTATGACGTGCGAAATAATTTTTCAAAATTCTTTTTTTAAGCAGTAACGCTCCTACAATTATTAAATGAAATGGTGTCAAATATATATTATTAAATTTATTCTGTATATATAAGACGAAGAATCTATATGGAACGAAGAGTCGCAAAATATCCGGCGAAACAGTCTATAATTTTCATTAAATTTTGATTAAAATCTCATAAGAAACAAATAAATGTGTCGGTAAAGTGCTCACGATTATTCATCATAAGCTAGTATGTCGAAAATTAGTCGCCATTGTTTTGATAAATTTTGATAAATCCAGTTCGCGTATTAACTTTAGAAAATAATCTGAGTTCGCTAGAAAATGTGTCCCCTGTGCATGCGTGTGTGTGCGCGCGCGAAGCGAAGAGCGACAGTGCTTGTACGAACGAATTATAGAGAAAAAGAGAAAATAACGTTTTTTTTTTTTTTTTTCAAGAAAAAAATCCAAACGCTGTACAGATGCGTCGAGCTACCCACACTGTGATCGACAGCTTTTTTATTCATGAAGATTGCAAGAAAAGCGCGAACGCACGGACAAGCCAGAGAAATATATTCGACCTGAATTTTATGTCCGAACGTATATCATTTCATCGGCGGAGGGCAGGTGAGTGAGTGAGATGTAAGGACGGGAAGAAAAAATTGTCGAAAGGAGAATAATCGCAGCCTGGCTTTAGAATATATGCCGACATTGGCCTGTGTTCCGGCAAAAATGAAAAGTCATATTCCAACTAGCAGAAGCGGAGTGACTACAAGACTTTGCCGAGGAGATACGACGGATAATTCCTCTCTCGGCGCGCGCGTGTGCCTGTCTGCGTGTGGTTGTATAAATTTTCTGAAAAATGATTCGATACTTTTCATGCATCGCATACGTGAGAGCAATTTTATTTTTAAGTACAGAAGGGCGTTTATACTATCGGTGCGTATATTTATTGTCGGAGATTTATTAAAGCTGGGCTAAATCAGTGGAGAATTTATATCGTATAGGAATAGCACTTGAATCATTCTTTATACAAATCTATTGCATTTATAGTGCTTTATCACAATAATTGTATATATATAGCCCTTAGATAAATATCAAAACTCATTATACGTGGGAAAAGTTGGGTTTCATAATATTAAGTACGAATACTCTGACATTTATACATTAATATCATTAATTTTTTTTACTTAATTTAAGAACAATTTACATAAATTATTTGCACGATGGATAATTTACCAAAGTTTCGATTCTCAGTTAATCGCCATTACGTCTATTTATATTATGCACTAGCAAATAACAATCGCTGCATTCATTGAGATTACAGAATTTATTATTAATGCATTTATTTGCCAGTCTCTTACGAATATTAAATATTGAATCAATATTTAATAAAAATAACAATAAATAATTTATCGTATTCGAAACTCACATATTTCACATATTTAAAATTGATTTTTTTTAAATACGTTTATAATTAAATATTTCATTATCACATTAAACAAACATCTACATAATCAGCAGTGGCAAATTTACTTTTATTGCTGATCGTGAAGCTAAGGTCGCTGTGCCTGCAATCACATAACATTAAACAGAGACCAAGAATATAAGAACGTAACTCTTAACAATTACGGTATGAACAAAGCGGTTATGAAAAAATTGTGGTTCGCCATTGGGTTGAATTATTACTGAGTCTCGTGGAATCATTTGGATGATATTTGGAGGTAATTCGCACGGGTTTTAATCGTAAAAATCTATTACTCGTGTACTTAAAGTTGTTGATTAGAAGGGCTCGGTAGAAGGTAGCGACAATGAGTGAGATTTTATATCCGCCTATATTCACTGTCACATGTAGGGATTGTCGTTAAGGAGTGAGATCATCTGTGAAACTCAATACTCGTAATGATGTACTTATCTCTTTATGACGTCATCTAAATGGCTTTACGACAATCTCATATTATTATATAAATCTTTTCTAATTTCCGATACTAAAATTGTCAAGTAATAAACAAACTGTATCATAGTTTACGGACTGAAAACTTCATTGGGATCTTGATTCCCTTTACTGTCCCATACAAAATATTCCAGACAAAGTACCGATAAAATGATACAACGTCATTAGTTATCAACTCGATCTTATATTAAACGTAAACAATGCTTTATTTCACCTTGACGCAATTACATATCAAAGTCAGTGTCAGAAGGCACTAGTTGTATAACAAAAACATTGAAATCTATATTAAAATATACGAACGGGTAAGCCATATCCGAAGAAATAGACGGTGAATTAGAGTTGCAATAATAAATTCCAATAAATTTCCAGGCATTTATGGTTTTTCATATTTAAGCGTGGATTAATCAAAGTACGTTGACTGCACACTTTTTCTAAAACGTGTCATGTAAAATACGAGAGGACGGAGAAATAGACATTTATAACGTTAAGGGCATAGAGACTTTGTAGATTGTGCTTTTTTTTTGAAGTATATGATCTTATAGTTCATATGAGATTTTCATGCCCAGTTATATAGAAGTCGTTGCTAAATTTATAGCCATTATATTTTAGCCTAAAGGCAAAATTTTGCATAAAACGAACATTGCAATGAAGATTTCCCGAGTTGCTTATATGAAAATGAAGAAATATGGATGTTTCAACGGTACAAAACTTTCTATATCATAAGGTAGTAGTAATCATAATAAAATGATATATATGCTCATATGAACGAAGAAATAAAAATTTTGCTTCAAAATCCTTAAAAATCACAGTAATAGACTAATTATTTCCTTATCTGTAAGTATTATTGAATATTGATCAAACAATCTTTCGTGAATTCTAAATTCCTTATAAATATATTATAAGGAATACATTTAATGAGTTCATACATTAATGATTTTATTCTAATATAACTATATAATACAATCATGAAAACTGTAAAGCAAAATAAATAATTAAAATGTAGATAAAAATACTTTTTAAAATATGTGATTTATATAACATTAATAATTTGAAATATCGTTAATTACCATAACGAACAATATGTCATAATATTGGTGTACAACCTTAAATAATAATAACATATATTACATATTACTATAAGATGTATCAGCATCAGATATAACCACGGCTGGGTACTATATATGCATGTACGTATGTCCGTATGTATGTATGTATGTATGTATGCATGCATGTATGTATGTATGTATGTATGTACGTATGTTCGTATGTATGTATGTATGTATGTATGTATGTATGTATGTATGTATGTATGTATGTATGTATGTATGAATGCATGCATGTATGTATGTATGTATGTATGTATGTATGTATGTATGTATGTATGCATGCATGCATGTATGAATGTATATATATACGTATGTTCGTATGTATGTATGTATGTACGTATGTTCGTATGTATGTATGTATGTACGTATGTTCGTATGTATGTATGTATGCATGCATGTATGCATGTATGTATGTATGTATGTATGTATGTATGTATGTATGTATGTATGTATATATGCATGTATGTATGTATGAATGTATGTATGTATGTATGTATGTATGCATGTATGTATGTACGTATGTTCGTATGTATGTATGTATGCATGCATGCATGTATGTATGTATGTATGTATGTATGTATGGATGTATGTATGTTCGTATGCATGTATGCATGCATGCATCCATGTATGTATGTATGAATATATGTGTGGGGGGTGAGGTGGTGGGTGACATAAATATCACCGAAATAATATCAGAAAATATAATTGAATTGATATTTCAAAACTGTATTAAAATAGAAGAAAAATTGAACGAATAAAAAATTTATTGCAACAAACAAGCTTTTTATATTACATTTATCACGGATTAAATATTTAAATAATTTAATTTCTTCACTTAGCATATTCTTAAATTTGCTTTACAAAACAACCTTAATAATCTGCGTACAATATTATTCACCATCCATGAAAAGACATACTATTATTTATTATCATTTCATATTGAAGTAAACAATATAAATAAAATAAACAATATAAACAGAATTCAACATTAGAATATTGAATGTTATTGAAAAATTAAGCTTTAACTACGCAAAAAAAGTTTATCCATCTCGGTTAGAAATATCAGTGAATTTTAAAATTATTTACCGTATAAAATGCTATAAAAACGAAATTGTTCATCTATTTGTTTAATTTGATTTTCGAGTCTAATCAGTTTAACTGTCATATCCACTATCGTTGAAAATGTCGAGAGTACTTGACAATCTGTAAAAGCAATTTGGAAAAAGCTCAAGGCACTACGTAATTAACAAGGAAAACTCAGGCATGGAAAAAGGTAGTTTAAGCGCCTATACAAGCGCACACATGTAATCTCGATAATGCCAGCTTTAATTATCAGTAAAATAAAGCAATTATCGAGCGCGCGTAATTGCAAAAAAATTAAATATAATTACATTAGGAAAGGGTCGGATTAAAAAGTGGCAGTCAAATGTACCGCAAAAATACATGAAAATATAGAATTCCGTGCCTATGACGATCATAACCATAATACATCACGTAGCAGCCGCAGACCATAATTAAGCATACTTGCTGTACTTCCTCTTCTGGCGCTTGCGCACAGCCTCCGTCGTAGTACCATCATCTTCTTAACGGCAAATTACATCAGTGCTTGGCACGCTATTTGAACGCTCGGTCGCAGGCGTTGATTGATGAACACGGTTTTTGCAATCTTTACGGCATAGTTATGCAATTTACGCTCCCCACCCCCCTCCACACACACACACGCGCGCGCGCCATACACCCATACGCCCCCTGCGCCCCTTCCACCCTCCCGGGCCGTCGCTCGCCAGTCATTTACTTTGACCTTGGGTGCTCTTTATCTTTTTTATTCTTTCTAATTTCCTCTATGTTTATCTCGCACTCCTTTTGCCTCCTTCTATCTCTCTCGCGCTCCACAACTCTTTGCCTACCTTTGAACATTTATTCTTATCGAGTTAGCATATATTAACAATTTCAAAGCTCGCTCTAATGCTCTGACTTTTTTCAATTTCCATTCTGCTATTTTTCTATTTCGCTACTCTTTCCCGTCGCATTTTAATGGCTTTTCGTATTCCATTTTCCCTGCGGTTAAATATTCCGCGAATGAATAGTAAAATAATCAATCAATAAACCAATCAATCAATCCCTCTTTCCCTACGCAGAATAAATCAGGTGCCTTAATTAAATAAAAATTTAATATACATTATTAAAGATATGCGTATAATTCTTTTTCTATTTATAACATTAAATGCATAGCTTTTCAACAAAACCCTATCACCTTTGCTCTCTCTCTCACTCTCTCTCTCTCTCTCTCTCTCGTTCTTCCGTGAGCGCTCCATAGCCTCGGCGACAAAAGACTTTCTGACGAGGTGCGCACGTATTTAGCAAGTTTTGTGATTGAGAGTGCGCGCGAGGACTTTGGGACAAAAACTCGCATTTGGCGTCCTTCGGTTCGATCGTAAATTCTGAATGCGAACTTTCACGACTGTTAATTAATTACAGAATATTTTTCATTACTGCCTCACGGATAATTAATGAAATTAATGCTCGATTAGGCGCTTTCTTGCACTCCTCGTCCTTCCGTACTCTTCTTACTTTTATTACCATCTCAACACCCAACTACATGGACTTGCATGTTTTTAATCAATTGCTCTTTTGTGGTGGCAAAGCCCTTACACTTGCTCGCTCTAATTATATATGCCTTCGTCAGAATGACGCAGTGTTTTTCTTGCTCCGAAGTTATCAATTTCACCGGCTAAATGATTTATTTTTAATTATAAGCATCATTTTACGTTTAGCCGTTAAAAGTCGCCCTGAGCCAGCTGCTTTGTATCACGTTGGCGCTTACTAATCAAGCTTCGATAAATTGCTATATTAACAAAAATACGACTTTCCCTTAATTTCAAACCACTCCATTACAGAACATTTGTCATCGTTATAGAGAATATATTTTCAAATGTCACTTTAAAAATTAATAACAATGCAGTTTCATTGTACTTGATTTATCACGGTAATGCTATCTCATACAAGTATTATTAAACTTAACAACAATAATAATAAAAGGAAAATGCCAATAAATCTTATATGTTATCCAATGTAAAACCATTTTCCGCTTGTAACATAATGAATTTAGCAAATTTAGTAGATTTAGCAATTTGTTACTTTTCACTATTCACCCTCATTGTTTCCTATTATTTATTCTATTTCCTTAATTAAATATGTATATTCTATGTTACATTCTACGCTTATAAAAAAAATAAGATTTCTTCAATTTGTATAAATATTTTCAATTTTCATGTTGCACTAGGTTCTACTTTTCTACTATCTCTACCACTATTGATAATGTGTGTATGTATGTGCACGTAATAAGCGCGCGCGCGCGCTTATTACAATAATGAGAAACTAAATAAAAATATTAATAATTATAATAAAAATAACAGTTATCATAATATTTTGTATCTTCCTACGTTAATTGAAAATAAATCGAATAAATGTGTCATATTATTTGAAGATTAAATAAAACTTAATTGTAAAATGTACTACACCCATTTACTTAATCACGATGAATATATTAAAGCTCTGATAAATAAAGATGAATATATCTAATTTCTGTCTCCTTTATTAAGGTCTGCAGCAGATTCTATGAAGATAATATTATCTTGCTCATTTTAAAGTACGGGCACTCTTCTTCTCAGTAGCTCAGCTTAAAACTTTTTCTTACGAATCTAATTGAATCATGAAGCTAATTAAAGGGTCGATTCGGAATATCGTGCTAAATTGTTTCTCAGAAAGTGTTATGCCTTCGAAACGTTAAATGCTCCCTCCACCAATTGACACTATCACTACGTACATTCAATTTGCAGTGTTGAAGAAACGATTTTCAACTCCCAATTTTTTTCCGAAAAAATAACCACGTTTTACTCCCACTCATTTGGACAGAGAAATCCTTTTAAATTATTAATTAAGCAAAGCTTTGGTGTCGCTATATTGAATTGTATGAAAATTTAGGTATAAATAAGAAGATATATTAAATAAGAAATATTGTTGGATTGTAGCAAAAGAATCTACATTCTGAACATGAGAAATTTATTCGAACAGCTGTAATTAATTCTCTACATTTCTTTATGAATTACTGTAACTCCGAGATAATTTAATATAATTTCAAAAGAGTTATTAAGACGACGGTTTTAACGTTTTTATTACTTATTCTAGCTTATAATATAAGTTTTATAAGTCCTAGATATTAATATACATTCGATTCGTTAATATATTTATTTAATGTTTTCTACTTCGTTTCGATTATTTGGGGAAATGTGGCAAAGTGATATTAAATTTTTGTGAGCATCGTGACGCAGAAGAAACACTGAACGCATTCGATTTTAGCTGAATTAAACTCTTAAATTACTTGAAATATTCTAACTCAACTATTCCTTAGATTCCTAAATAAAATATTTCCTATAAATATATGAAAATCATTTTACCATAATAATCTTTAATAAGTAATTTTTGGATAAACAACTTGTACTACGTATAAACTCCATATATAAACGTTGTTCCCTGAATGCAGCCCCATAAATCCATTTCTTCAAGTCTCGGTAATTTTTTATGAAGCCTAAGTTGGTGGCTTTATTCGCCAAACAATCGTTGCGAGCAAAACATATAATTTATCAGTATATACCAGTCTGGGCAAATTATACAATGTTATATTCATAAAGTCTTGTACATCGGACCAAGGCTATGACATTAAATTTAACAGCGGTAATATTCTTAATAAAGCATTTTAAGGATACCAATTACTCCCTCGCCTATCAGTTAAGAAAGCTCATAAACTTCAATCGACACATTCTGCAGCTGGAAAAGGCGTGGAAAGTTCCCCCCGTACCATCTTTCATAAAGCTCGTCCATGTCACATTCACCCTCTCGATTCCTCGCTTTCTCCCTCTCTATCTGGCACTCCGTTACGCTTTCCATCCCTCTATTCATTTATCTTCTTTTTTTTTTTCTTTCTTTCGGCTCCACCGCCTACACTGCCGACGTATGGTCTACGCTTGAAGGGTCAGATAATCGAGATGAATACCAAAATGAGAAAAAGGTAAATATTAAAAAAAAGTAGAAGCAAAAATGACACGTATAGAGGAAATAATAATTGACAGATAATTAAGAGGAGGATGTGCATTTGAAAAATATGGTTCTTGTATTATGTTGGCTAAAATCTTCATTCGTGAGATTAAAAAATCTTGTCATAATCTATTTAATATGTGTGATATATTACAATGTAATGACATTGTAGTTAAAGTTATTAAAATGAAAATTAAAGCATAATAAATATTTCAAACTAATCAGTGACTATACATGTGATTTGTCTTTTTGATAAAATACTTAAAGCAAGTATGACAAAAAAAAAAGATTTATTAAAATTTATAAGTATATATGCATTTGTTTATTGTAGTTCAGATTATAATGGCCAAAATTACATATAATAATTATTAAAATCAATCGAAATTCATGATACTGGGACAAATCAACGAATTTCCGCATTTTATAATTCATTTATTCATTCACTACAGTCATTATGATGCAAAGGCATTCAAAAAATAAAAAAAAAAATTATACAGACATATATTAAAATACATTCAATTTAGAAGCAAATAATTAATAATATTTCTATGAAATTAATTTTCAGTCAAATATTTAATTAAAACAGCAATCATTTTTGATAAATTTTAAAATCTGTTGATCATTATACAAAATAATAAAATATCTAAACGACTAAATAGATTTAATATGTTAAGTGGAATCAGTCTTATTTACGTATTGAGAAATAAGCATTTGATCTGTAATAAATAATAAATTGCGTAACTGACATTATTACACTTGTAGTACATGAGATTTCACGCATTGCTATTATTTTGCAAATGATCAATAAAATAAAATACACATAACGTAAAAGTATTATTTATGACAAATAATATTTCATATTCAAAGATGCAAAAAAAAGTTGTCGAGTGCAAATCGTGGATAATATGTTTATTTCTTTTCTGTTTCCTAAAGCCGTAAAATTGTGTTGCCTGTCAAATATTTCATTGGAATTCATATTTGATTTAACAGCATTATATACTTGAAATAGCATACATGGACTTGTAATTACAATACCCTTTAACACTTAGTGTATTAAATTCATCAATATTATAATTAAGTGATTATTATATTCTTCTTGCTTTTCTTAAACTTAATATCGACATTGTTCAAAAGCTATTTACGATGAAAGAATATTAACTGAAATATATTATATTAGATATATTTGCGTTAGACATATTAGCTGTATATTAGATATATAAATATTTTAGCTAAAACTTTTCAAATTATTTTCACGTTATTTATACAAAAGAATTTCTCCTTTTTTGCGTTACGGGTCTCAAGATAGATTACGAATTCGAATTCAAAAATGTTCCATTACATCAGGTTTGTAAGAAATTCGTCGTAAGAGAGTAGTAAGAAGTTGCATTTTCGGCACTTTTCAAACTCTTATCAGAAAAAGGAGACGTGATAGAATACACTATGTACGTTAAAATTAAACTTTGAAGCTCAAACTTTAAAGTTATAAAGCAAAAAGTATTTGCCAGTACTGTGAAGTCGTAAAATACAGGATTTATTAACCAAACACTATTTTTCCTCTCGTGTTTAACAACAATAGGAAAAGTAATCAAAACTTCAACCGTTATTTGAAGATATTTTCGGGATTACTGAAGTTTAATTTATTATCATGATTGGAATGAAAAATGAAAAAATATATGGGAATATATGTGCGCGCGCGCGCGTGTGTAACAAACAAATTAATGTAGCTCGATGCTTAAGAATAAAATACGGGCGGAAACTTATGAGAGATAGCGATAATTTTTGTAGCTTTTAAATGTCTTTTGTTTTCTAATCGCATATTCTTATAATTATCATTCATTTAGCGAAGAAGATAGAAGACCGAGGCAGCCGCATTGGATTTCTGATTAAAACCATTAAGTATTGAATATAAACTTTCGTTCTACCTTTTTAAATAACATTATCCTCTTTTGCATTATATTGTCGCGTTGGCGATGAAAGGAGTAGTGAAAGTTCAGTTTGAATTACTATTTTTATTATTTCTTAGCGATGAAGTACAATGGGAAGTGCGGGTTTTAATATTTTTACATTACAATGAGAGTCAATATAACTCGTTAATCCATTTACATGAAAATGACTGATCGTCCTTCATGCAATTTTTTACCTGCTCCTCTAACACGCAACGAGCATTATTTTGAAATCAATGTTCATTAGCACATAAACCAAGTACACTGTTGCACGACATCAATTCCGAAAATAATACGGCCATAATTCAAAAGCACAGCTCGCCTTAGAGCTAATACATCAATAATAAAACAGCCAAAGGAAATGGAAATGCGAAAGCCCGAGGGTAGAAAAAGAGAGAAAGTGGTACAGTGACTCAAGACGTGGAAGTGGAAAAAGTAACGAGTTCGGAAAGGCGGAAGGACAGTTATCCCAATAGGTGCGCTGCCGGTTTACTTGACATTTAAGCTTAGCGCCTCCAATGAGCTGAGCCGCTCCTGAAAAATCCCTATCGGCCCTCAACGCCTCGCCGATACACACACACACACACACACACACCGGCGTACAGCATCATTATCTCGCTATTTTACGGCCGCCGAAAGGGTCAGGTAATGAGCGTCGCATGCGGCAGTGAAGTCGAGGAGCGGAAATTCCTATCAGTCGGTAGGGCTTGGAAGCGCGTGTTGGCTTTGTTGCAACACTGACAAGAATGGCAAATGTCGAGCTGCGGCGATAGAGGCGACAGAGGGTTGGGCGGTGTGTGGGTAGGGGGCGGGAAGGGGGGGAGGGAGGGTGCCGATGTTTAGGCGAGATAGGTGGCTGGGAATGAATGCGTAACGGGTTTGCGCGCGCATAAAGCGTCGCGTTCATCGCTGTTTTATTGCGCGTTATTATTTAAATATGCTTAAATGCCGGGCTTTTAATCACCGGAAAAGTGAGGATGGCTTGTTTGTTTATTTTCGTTTGCCGGAGCTTAGGCTAATGGTTTATGGCCGCTCGCTTGAGTCACACTCGGTGAGTCATAAATTTTATTAATTTACTTCGTTTACGTGGGTTACAATAAGAGAGAGAGAGAGAGAGAGAGAGAGAGAATTGGGGGAGAGGAGAGAGAGAGAGAGAGTAGAAAAATAGTCTATTGTGGATGGATGAATTTCAACGAGATTGGCGGTGTGGGTATTAAATCTTAAAAATTCTGCGAAATTCTGATGAGCGGTAAGATATTGTTTATAAATATTTTTAGTTTCATATTTTTTAAATTAATCGTTGTAAAAGTGCAATCTAAATTCCGTCTCGAAAACGACATCAATTTTGATTAATTATTATTTTCCAAAATACACTATATTTGCTTATTTTACTATTAATTTTAATCTTTTACTACTAACGATATTTTATCGAATAATTTTTTAAAAAAAGAATGTGTTCTTTTTTTTTCTTAAATATAATAACTTGAAGTGTATAGTGAAATTTAAATATTCTATGATCGATACAGTATTATTTTGAATGACAAAGCTATTTCAGTTATAAAAAGAAATGGATTTTTTAAATTAATTATATCCATTAATTAGAACACTTTATTTCAAGACACATTTTTATATTAAATTGTTGTTGTAAATACGAAATTTTTTTATTAATACGCCAAATTCAATATATCTAAAAATATATTTAACTTAGATATTTTCATCTCCTGTGGAATAATTAATTTTATTAACATGTCAATCATTAACTAAAGTCAATACACTGAAATTCTGATATACGTATACCAGTACGTTCGATCGTGTATAAATGTTATTTTAAGCAAACGGGGAACAAAATTTCTTCATTTGGAATAACGCAATTACTGTTCGACACTCACACTTATAGCTGTTATAAATTATTGCCGATAATATCTCACAAATATTCTTGTAAAGCTTAAAGGCAATACATTTTTTATTATCAATAATAATTTGAAAAGAAATCGAAATATTTCTTCTCTTAATAGATATAAATGTTTATACAGTACCTAACTGCAAAAAATTATGCATATCCATATGTATTTTTTACACCAATGTATATATATATATATATATATATATATTTACGTGTGAGTGCGTGCGTGTATATAATTTCCATAAATTTATTCTGTGTATTTCAAACACACACGCATGTATGTATATATGTATATATATATATATATATATATATACATACATACATATACATACATATACATACATATACATACATATACGCACACATGCACACGTATACGTATACCCGGAAGCAATAGAAGAGAAGGATAGAGGAAACTGGAGAGGGCGAAACGCCACTTGGAAGGAAGGAAGGAAGGAAGGAAGGAAGGAAGGAAATATCGTCGATAACCTAGACATGGGAGCCATGAATTAGCAAATTTCCCATAAAATTTCCGTACATGAGACATTCGCATTGGCCTGCGCTTATTCCTCTCTCTCTCTCTCCCACTCTCGCTGATATCTGGTTTACGTACCGTGGACATGCATTGGCATCATGAAATGCGTCTCACCCCTTCCTTCACTCAGTCACTGCTACTTTTTCATCTTTCATTTATCACTTATCTCACTACACACTCTAATACGACCGTAAATGAAAAAATTACGATGCTAAGCCGTTTTTATGTTGAGAAAGTTTTTACGAATGTTTAATCAAATTCATATGTGTAATAAATTGTATTTTTCTGACTTTCTTATTCAGAAACTTAATTGAATCATTCACTAAAATCATTAATGCGATATGTTTGTACGATTTTATTGACATCTAGACAAAAGTATTATTAATTTAAATGATGCATGTATGGGACTATATTTATAACGCATATAATTAGCTGTACATTATGATATATAATATATGTGTTATACGAGTATGTATTGTATGATATTTTAAAATTAATTGTTTTTTTAGATGAAATTACGATAACGAATTTGATAATAACGTATATCAGCTTTTATTCCTTATAGCATGCAAATATGTATTTATATAACAGTATATCAGGAATATTGTTCCTTGAATGCGGTTTACTGTCATTTAATAAAACACTTTTACATCTTGATGTGAAAATTAATGATTGAAGAGTGAAAAGAATTGTTTCTCGCCAGATTAAAGAAAAAATCGATTTAAATTACAAATTAATTGTTCGGAAATTCTTTATTTATAAATTATTTGAAAAATAGAAATGTTTAACAATTATTGTAAAAGATAAATTTTCGGTCAAATAAATTATTGCACTATTATGCATTTAGGGTGTAATTAAATATACGTAAAGTTAAATATGTAATAAAATTGTTAGGGAATGGTATTATTACGTATATAGAATGCAATTTAATATATATATGCATGAAAATTATTATCAATATTAATGTTTTGTGATGAACAATACGATAAACTATTATAAATATTTTCTTTCCTATGGATTGATCAAACTTAGTATGAGTATCCCAACTTTTTTAAAGAAATTGACTTGAATTGCAGAATAAAAAATTCTGTATTATATTAGCTTGAATGAATAACTTAAATATTTCAGAGAATGATAAAAAGAAAATGAGATAAAAATGACAAAAAACGAAAATTCGAATTAACTATTCATATTTATAATTTAAATAAATTTTACTTTTAAAACATCCTACACTTGCGATTTTTATGCAATTTAAATTATTATCCTAAATATATAAAATGACAGAAATAATTATTTAAAATAAATACAGATGTTTTTAGTAGTAGTAGTAGTAGTAGTAGTAGTAGTTTTAGTTTACACTCAAAGTAAAAATTACTTTGCGCATATTATAATTGATGACTTGGGTCATTGTCCTGGAACATCATTATTGTCGGTAAATAAAGAATTAGTATGCTTGAAATAATGATTGTAAATAAATTAACTCCAAATTCATTATCCCCAGTTCCATTGTCAACTAATTATGAGAGAAATTTCACTGCTAAAAAAAGTTTTGAAATAATAATGGTTTATGACTCTGCACACAGTTAAATGCATAAGTAGTTTAACGAATTATGCGCATCACATAAATCCAAGTATTTTTTTCAACGACAGCCAATTATTGTACTCTTCCCTCGTTGACTAATAATTTACATTTTCCAACAATAATATTTATCATTCTTTGAAATAGTATATCATCATTTATGCGCTACTTTACATTCAATAAATTAATGAAAAGGCGCTCTCGCATAGACCGACAAACTCAAATGTCAGGCTCGTCAAACCATTTTCAATTCACACGCCCATATATTACACAATCATTATCATCTGCCCCGAGCAACTTAATCTTAATGGATTAATCGATTGGCTTCTACTACGTATAAGCAAATTTTTATACCTGCAATTGCATCGCAACAATTCATCTCTTCTCCGTTAATATATTCGTCTGGCGTGCCTGTCGATGCTCGAGCCACGATATCACGTCTCACTTTATTTCCCCGTCGAGATTGTCCGACTGAGAGACGGATGATTTCACGAGGCAACTTAATCCGAGGGCCAATAGATTAATCAGCCAGAAATAAAAGCGTTAAGGGTATATGTGCTCGCTTCATTTGATGACTCCTTGCTTTACCCCTACGTATGTTTTTGACGCGTCACTCACCCATCTTCGAGCTCCCTAACATCCATTGATATACATATATATATATCGATATATGGATAGGGTGGGTGGGAGATAAAGACGCACAGATAGATAAATAGAGAGAGAGAGTTAGTGAGCGATTGGTTGTGGGGTGCCGCAATAGACAAGTCGAAACGCAGTTTGCATGCGCGGATGTGTGTGGGTGGGTGGAATAGGGAGAAACTAAGGGAGAAAGATCAAATCCTTTTCATACTTATAGGCATATAGTTGAGAAAGGCGAGGGTATAATTTATGTCTCTAAGATTTTTATTTCTCGCCGCAATATTATTTGAGGCTATTTTGAAGATTCGGCTAGCTGGAGGAGACGTAAAGGAGAAAAATCGAAATTGAAAGTGAAATTTAAGAAAATGTATAAAAATATATCCTTTCATATTTTCTAATTAGATCATACTGTTAATTCAAATTTCGTAATAATAGAAATTTAATAATTACAAGTAGAAAAGAGATATTTCATTCTATTATGATTAAATGGCCAATTCATGTTCATATTCTTAGAAATGAAACTTGAATTAATAATATCTATAGAAAATACTAAAAATTCGATTTTCAAAAAACATAAATTATTTTTTATTTAAGTTTGGCTAAAAATACGAAAATTATTAAATTATTATATTGTATTCGTACATTGAATTTATAATCAATAACAAATAATAGAAATCAAATAATAGGAATCCTAATTAAAATTAAAACAACTTTTATAATACGTCATTGGACTTTGCATTAGAAAAAAAAAAGAATTATTTATTAATGAGTACGTTTTATTTAAAAAAAATGTCGATCGTATATTATTATATAAATAATATTATAATAATTATGTTTCTTCTTAATATATAATAAACAAAATGTGTACTGAGAATTTGATTTATTTGATTGCCACAGGTATTTATTATAAATATTATAATCTATTAAGGATTTTGTTAAGGATTGAGGATTGATCTATTGATATCAAAAATATTTTATCCATGATTCAGAAGATTTATTATAACTAATTTTATTTGAATATTTTTTATTACGACTACTGAATATTAACAAAATCTATCATTAGAAAATTCGAAATGCACTTTTACGCAAAAAGTGCATTTAAGTCTGATACAGCACAGGTTATTATTATACCTTTGAAATGAATCAAGTAATATAGTTTGAGCTATGCATATAGATAATTGCGATCAACTTGGAATTCTATTTACAAAAGTTGCAGTCTATACTATGTTCTTCAAAATTATTTCAATGCTCTGACGTCTCTGTACTCTTTCATTATTATTTCCCCTCCGCTCGAATTATACATCGATCAGTTTATTGTACATAGTTTTTGGTGAAAAAATTTCCGTTGTATTCGAAAAACACGAAAGAATATTTAAATAAAATGTTATTCCTCGAATTTATTGGCAAATGGAAATATTTCAATTTCGTCAAAACGGAGAAAAAGTCAGCCAACTTGTTCGAATGTATATAGCCGCGAAGACATAATAGGCGTATTTCATTGGGTTTTTTTGATTGGAATTTTGTATTCTAACGCAGTGTGAAGTCGATTCTGGAAAATAAAATAAAAACGCATGGGCCGATGACGCGCGGGCGGCAAAAGTTTGATCAATGAAATTTGAATTGGAATCCTATTTCCAAATACGCATGTACAAGCTGCGCAAGTAGATTTTAAACAGCATATGGGTGAGAGTGGCAGAAAACGTGACCATATGGTGCAACTTGTCACTGAACTTGTTAATATTGCTTTCGATTTTATCTGTGACTTTATAGCGAGCTTCGTCGCCGCTTCGAAATTGCAGTAAAATAATCCTTGATATGATTTGCGAATTTTAGCTTGATTCAACATGCATTTTACAATTATACTTTCAGATACTCTACGCTCCATGTAAAGTAAAAGGTGTCTTATGTAACATCGAGATGCAACCAGCATTTCTGCAACATAATGCCTAACATCGAGAATATGCTGATTGTTATTATTATTGCTATTATATTACTATTGTTATTGAAAAGTTATCGTAAATGCTAATGGCAATGTTTTTGCAACTTTAACATCAACGGCACGAATGCTATTTAATAGTACAATATTTAAAACTTATATTTATGGAATATTACTGTAGCCATAAGTAATGCAATTAATCAGAGTAAGTTTAGTTTGGAATGAAATTTAAAAGACAGTGCCATTGTCGAGAATAATCTCGGTAATTTTAAACTTACGAGATGTCTTCCTTTAAGTAGAATGTTAACTAAGTGTCGTGTTACCACCGTAATTTATTAATACATTATGCTGATTTAATTGTAATTCTTACGTAAAATGGAAAATCTGTTATTGCATGTTTCTTACGTCATTGTCAAGCTCGGCTGTAATTGATTATTTATGCACGAACGTGAAGATTGATATATGACTATGACGATTTCACGTATTCTACAATTCTACTTCATTTGTTTCAGTTTCGCTAATTAAAATCACAATACAATGTAATTTCAGACGTTCTATAAAAATACACAGCATTATATATTCACAAATCGGAATAATAAATTGATAGTAAAGTTAAAAGTAATAATTTTATTAATAAAGACATTGTACTTAATGTAGTATAATAAATCTATGACGAAAGGTTATTGTAAAGTAAAAAAAATGCATAGTTAAAGATAATTTAGTTGGAGATTCGCTCGTGGAATGTGTGAAAAATTCTTGATTGATATAAAAAGATTCCATTGTGAACCACACTATATACATATATTAATTTCGTTTAACTTTTATATATTCGCCAATTATTTATGTTAACATGAGTATTATTAAACTTTACAAAATAGGATTTCAAGATCTTTAAATTGGATAAAATAAACTATTTATAGGTTTATATTTATGGTTGTTGAAATTATATTAGTGCATTTCAAGGTAATAAAAATTTAATTAGTTACATGTTTCCGAAAGTGCAAAGTTTTACAATTACGATATCAACCAGCGTTTACCTGTTCTCTAAGCCATTTATTACAATTTATTACGATTTATTACGAAAGAGTATTAAAATTTATTTTTTAGATTAACATAGTGAATGTAGTTGAAAATTTGAAAATTTTGAAATTTATTGTACTCGTTGTAAAGCGAACTTTTCAAAATTTATAATTTTTATCGTTTCAGCATGTTTGATTGATTAATATTTTTTATATTTAATTGATTTTACGGCGCCTGTAATAATCTTTTAAGCTATAGAAAAATATGGTACAATTTCATATCAATAATATATACCATAAACTTACTAATTGTTTTATACACCTTTAGAACAGTTTTTAATCCATTTTCCCTATATTTCAGTGCATAAGAAGATCGATTAAAAAAAAAATTATAAAATCCCACGTTGGAAAATTTAATACTCTATATGTAGAGTATTACAACGAAATCTTCGAAGTTAAAATATTCATAAGAAATAGCAATTTATAAATAATATCAATAAATCCTCTTTCATTTCATGTTTATTATTTTATTAGTTGAAATATATAATTTGTTTTTAAATAGATCGGAAAAACTGTTCAACTATTTAAGTGAAACTTAAATAAATGTTAGATTATTCATTGTGGACACGTACATCAGAATGCAATATCGACGAATGAATAATAAATTAAATAATAGGAAAGAAAAGCTGTTTGATAGTAGTGCACAATCTCCTTTTTTTTTTTTTTTAACAAAAAGTGAGATCTTGCGACTCATAGAAATACTTGTTGCTCGAGTACTTCCAAGGTTAATTAACCAAGATTTCCGTTTACATCATTGATCCATCTCCGGTATATAACTCCAGCTAATCGCCTACCAAACGAATAAAAGAATTAATTATCCAATTTTATGAATTAGAACTCATTTGATTTTACTTTTTCAGCTTTCTCTTCTCCCTCTCACTCATTCGCTCATTACATCCATATATCTATATCTTACAGTAGTTTATTATAAAATGTCTAAAAGCATTAAGATCAAATACTCTCTAGACGATCGCCAAAAGCTTTGTTCAATATTTATTTTACTAAGGTTTTAAAATATTGTGCCATATTTTGTATATTAACTGAGGTTTCATAAGTTTTTATAATCAAAACTGTACTTCCTTTAATTTTTCCAATTTTTTAATTTATATTTCATGTTAGTTATAGAGTTATTTTATGTATTACATCATATAGATATAATCTTTCTTCGAAGGACTTTTTCAATAAAAATATTAAAACATTTTATTATCAAGAAGAATTGTATTCTAGTTTTAAAATATTAGTTTGTTTTAACAAAAGCATCAAAGGTGTATGTATTAATAGGATGTATTTTTAAAAAACTCTAAAAGTTTGAGAAAAAATAAGTGTGCGTGTATAATAATCGAAAGCTCTTATAATAATAAGTTTATAAACATATTTTCACGTATTTATTTATGAATAAAATAATCTAACTAAAGTATTTCAATAATTCAATTGATTTAAAAAAAATAATAGCTTTATATTTTGTAATCGCCGTAATGTAAAGAGATAATTGAATTGTTTTTCACGTGCTTTAAAGCAATTTTACCACGAAGGTGTAGAACACGTAAATCTCAGGTTGCACATTGACGTACTTAAATAATGCATTGCACATCAAAGCTCGTGTGATTATGTACTATTACGAAGATTTTATTCTACCAAGTCCTGGCAAATCAAATTAAATACCATAGGAGTCCTTATCTGTACTGCAGAGTAAGGAAAATGCATTACAAATTATGAAGCGAGACAATAAACAACATTAAATGCGGTTACTGAAAAAGTGTGTATTAATTAAAATAACTTTTTTTTATTTTGTCATGAAGTTCACACTCGTGAAATTTCAAAGAAATTAGTCGGAAGATTTAAAAAGGAGAGCATAAATTTCACGCGTCACATCCATTTAAAGAAGCGTTTTTCAGGGTGAAACCGACAAGAGACGGCCGTGCCAAAAAGTTTTAAAATCACTTAACCAGAAACCTGTGGGTAACAAGTGCAGCATATTTTCAATTTTGGTTTAAAGAATTATGTATTTGCTTTAACTATATTATTATTCGCGTATCAGATCATTAATTACATTGGAATTGAATAAGTTTTATTAATCGTTGTATTGATTACCTAGAATTTATATTTTGTAGAATAGATTTGATATTGGCGACTTGAAGTTCCTACATTCACATTTAAATTTATGAGGGTACACAAGTATTATTTTGTTTCTTCATATATATGCGTACGTATACATGTGTGTATATATATATAGTTAGTTCACTAAAATGAAGACAATAAAATTTATGCATTTTAATGAATACATCAATAATTCAAATATTTACAAAATTATTTACATCAGTATTATAAATTTCATATACTTATAATTGACTATAGAAAAATTATCATCATAGCTTTATGTATTTTAATATTTTATCAGTAAAAAAACTATAATTTCTATTCGTTTTGTTAAAATTTTAGTATTAATTTTCCAACTACAAACAGGTTTTCTAGAAATTTCTATATCATATTTAGACTTTGAATATCTTGTGATTTAACTTTCTCCATATCAGTAAAATAGTAATTGGAAATTTTTTGTATATTTGGATCGCTATATGAAGCTTAGCTAATAATTGTATACCGCTAATAAGATTTAGCTTTGCATGTGGATGTAATAATTTTATTGCTAATCTATAAAATAGTAAATGTTACATTGTAATTAGTTTTATTGCATGTTATTGCCTAGAATGATTTCTATCCTTTAATGACAGTAATCTAAATGATTTTTTTCAAAGAAACCTTAATACAAAAGCAGATTATTATTTCATTAAGAGTAGTATCTTCTATTATTACAGGAAACCACAAAATTCAAATTAATATTCACACTTAATATATAATACAATATTATGCAATGATAATTATATTACCCAAATATTAGGTATGAAGAATATGTAATATCGACGTCAATTGGTACAAATAAGAATACACGAATAACAAATGAAATTTAATAAAATCATTTATCTAAAAGCAAAGCAAATGGGGTCACTACATACTTGCAATTGATGAGGGGATGATGAGCATCAAGTGGATACCGAAATCCGAAAATTGGATGACTGGGAGAACTACCAATTGTTTGCATCATGTAACATTAAACGATAACTTATTCTTCCTTGCGCTCCCACTTCAATTACATTTGTTACTATTTCTTTGTCTCTTTATTTCCGTTTATTTTCTTGTATTGATATTTTTTTATATTGCAGATATATTGATATTAAAGAAAGTGTATATAATTCAATAAATATAACTTATTGTAGTATTAGAGTTATACATTACCACGATCAAGTGGGCTTTTATTATCAATACCTTTGCAAATAGAACAATAATATAAATTATGAAATTCTTATTCTATTTTGTGAAATAAATCTGTATATCAATTATATATTGCTAATGTAAAAGAATTTATACAAAGGTTTTAATATAGTTTTTTTTAGAAAATTTTCTATTTTTAATAATAATTAAAAAAAGTCGTAATATTAATTTCACAAATATAAATTTCACTTAGGTAAAATTTTTTATTTAGAAATATTATTCTTAATGATCGAAATATTTAACATATCATACATGAGTATTACGAGTATATGGATTAAATTATGTAATAGCTTTTAATATTTTTAAATTTATTGTATACTTCCTTTATTGAATATAAAAAAGGGAATAAACAGAATATCCGATACTATTCAAATTTATTACAATTTTTCAAAATCAATTATATAAAAGCTTTTATTCATTTTATTAGGAAATAATTGCCAATCTATTAGAAAAGAATTCCGAAAATATTGTGGAAATACGGACAAAATTTCGTATTTCATATGACAAGACGCACAGCCAGAAGATTTTCCTATATATTTTTTATCAACGATGTAATATTTTTCTTAAAAAGATAAATAAATTTTATAGCATTCGATAAATATTATAATTTTTTATTTAAAAAGTTATTGAAATGTATGGTGACCATGAAATAGGTATTTATGAAAATAAGATAAACAAATTTCAAAAACATAAAAAATATTTCCTCATGCCTGCAAGAATTTATACAGACAATATATAATTCACACACTATTACAAAGTTTAGGCCCTTGCATACAACCGCACATTAACACACGCATGCGCACACACACCTTGACTTTTTCATGTAACTGCATTAAAATAAAACTTTTGTTCTTTTTAGTACATCCTATTAAAGTGAAATCGGATAACCTTACAAAGTTAGTTTCTTCAAAACTAATCGATTAAAAAATAAATTTCAAAGAGAGTCCACGAGCTCTTACTCTACTTATAGCAATTTGGCATAAAATTATGAATAAAGTTAAGTATAATAAATAAAAAGTAATAAACTGTACTAATTCAATCGAATCACTTAATATTTTCAATTCAAAGTCAGTTATTCGAGAATATTAAATGAAAACTTAGAAATAATAATATACCTGTGTTGAATTAGATTGAAAGTATTTGTAAAACGTTAGCAAACCTTCAAAATTATAATAATATTCTTCGAAATACTTTAAAACAAGCTCGATCATAGAAACAAAATTTGGTTAAGTCAAAGTGCAATGTTGCGTAAAGCATTGGAAAATTCAATTATTTGTATATATATGTGTGTATATATATATATTATTTTACGCATTTATCAGTGGGAAGCAAAACCATACGTGGCTGTAATTAATATTTACGAAATGTGTACACGCATTAACAGGAATTCTCGATTTAGTCGAAAATTTTCGTTTAATTTCACTCTCTTGCCGCAAATCAACTCGCTTCGTTAAAATTGGCTCTTTTAATAGCAATGAGCTTAATTTTTTTCACGTGTCCATCAAAAATCCAGTAAACTATTTATTAATTAAATTAATTAGAAATACGGTGAAAAATAATAAAAACACAGTTGGCTCAACTATCACATCAACAAATCAGACTCTATTAAGAAATATATGTTTCAAGTACAGTGAAATCAACTGATTTAATGGAAAAAGAGAGTGGAAGCGAGATAAAGAAAAGCAACCGTTACGAATGCAAATTTATTCATTTGTAATGCAATTATCTAATATGAATTTTGATTTTGCGTTTCACTTTGCAATATTATACCTATAAGTGCATATAGCATTAAATACAAAAGATTGAAATTTTACAATTACGTTCCTTTCAATTTTATTTATAATAACAATTTAAAATACCAATAGCAAAAAAATATTTGAAATATCCTTAAAGAGCTTAGTTAAACACAGTTTTTTCAAAGCTTCTGACGTTCGCAATAAAGTTTTTGTAATCTTTATATAATACCTGGCCTTATTCATACTTGTTGTTTAAATAATTTTAAGATGTTTAAACAATTTAAGTATATAAAAATACCGGCAAAGCTTCGTATTTTATAAACCACGCAGAAAGTACAATCCTCTTAATTTCTGAAAGAACACTGGAAATTCTTTTCGTTTAACAAATAATAAGACCAAGCATAATTAATTAATCGATCAGTTTGCACTGAGACACAAAAATTCGAAAGTAAATGAAGCAATCCGCGAATCATATTATAATGTCTTATTTGCGCTACTTATTTATTATTACAAGAACTGCTTATGAAGTAGAGTAATCAAAGAAAAATGTCCTGCAACCTGTAGCCAGCGAGTAAACCTAATTTACATTTTCAATATAACTTTCTCCAGTCTCCAAACAATGTAACCTAACGATGTAAACTGTCTACTTTCAATGAACGAGACAAGGAAATTTAATATGAAAACGAGGAAGTAAAAATAATTTTGTCACATTATTTTCACTGCCCCCTCCATTACCTTGCGACCTCGCTAAAATTCAAATCAACAGAAGTAAACTTTGAAACAACGACACAACGCAGCCTTAATCCTCCACTCAAATATTCAAGCGTCAAAGGCCCAAAAGGTGTCCAAGTCACGCTACATTTTCCACAATTTCCTTCCTCCCCAGTCCCTCACCACTAGCTACCTTAACATAACCGGCTCGCTGACATTTCCAAACTAACCCGCCGAACTTATAACTCTATAGATTTGCGGTTATATTCAGCTCGCCAACTACAATTGTCCCTCATGCGCCTATTTTCTACAAAAGTTCCCGTTACATATCTACCCTCATTCCCCTTTCCTCTCTATGTTTGCCTATTCGCACTTCTCCTCGCTGTCTTCCATTTCAAGCAGCTGCACACCGCCCCAACCTACGTACATGCAATATAAACGGAACGCTCCCACACCTCAGTGTTAACGTGACACTTTGCCCGATTAATCGCATACGTCGCTACTACGTCTATCTCTCTCTCCCTCCCTCCCTCATCCCGGCTATGCATCGCTCCTCCTTCAGTTGGAAGCTCAAGCTTCATTATGGAAATGCCAGTCGTCTGTCTCGTTCGTGCGCTTTAGCAACTATTTTGCAAAAATAATTAAAATACAAAAGAAATTTTAATTACGCCTCTGTTCTCGGTAAATCTCTGCAATATGCGCGAAAGAAAGCCACGGACAATCTTAGTATTTGCCTGTACTATTTATATATTCCATTGATTGTGGCTCTTATAATAATACTAGCCCATCTCATTTTACCAAAGCTTATAAGAAAACTCTGGCGCATAAGGCATATTTTCATTTAAATTTCTTTTCCGGAGCTTACATTTATTCCGATCTACTTTCATCTTATCTTCTACTTTACAAACATTTTTTATTCCTTTTCCTTCACTTTTTCTCCGCTCTCCGTCGATCTTTTCACCTCACTTTTTCTTTCTCCATGCCGCTGTTTTCTCTCCAGTCTCACCGTCACTTGGACCAAATAACTAGGCTATACACTGCCCCCTCGTGTTCCTCTGTCTTTCTTTTCTTTCCCTCCCCCCCCTCCCGATGCTCTTATACCACGTAAAAGATTCCATTTAACTGTATATGCGCCTGTACGTGCATTTTCTCTTAACTCCACTTTCCCGTCTATCGTTCTATGCTTTGAAAAGCAAGAAAAGCTCTCCTGCTCCATTTCTCTCTTCGTTTTCTCTCATTGATTCCACCTCGCTCATTCTCTCACTCAATTTCTCCCTCACCCCACCAACGTCTTGCTCCCTCCCCTCCTTCCCCATCTACTTGTGCCTCATTTTCTGTCACCTATACATGCGCCCACCGACAAACTCACCTGCCCCCCCCCCCCCCCCCCCCCCCCCCCCCCCCCCCCCCCCCCCCCTCCCTCCCCCCTTCCTCCAGATCTT
>JAPYYT010001562.1:0-25752 GCA_030522565.1 Ceratosolen corneri | reverse complement strand
AGAGGTTGAGTGAATGAGCGTGGGATGGGGGCCGGAATGAAGGGGGTTAGGTGTGTGTGTGGGGGGGAGAGAGGGAGGTGGTGGCGGAGAGGGAGGGAGGTACATAGCAGGCGGAGAAAAGCGGCGGCCGGCTGTAGTGAGTTCGAGTGAGACGAAGAGATAGATAGTTAGATGGATAGTTAGATAGACAGAGAGAGAGAGAGAGAGAGAGAGTGAGAAAGGAATGGGGAGAAGGAGGTATGCTAGGCGAACTCGCGCGAGTCAGCGCGCTGCCTAGGCTACACAGGTAGACACGTCGAGCGCTTCCGCGACGGAGGAGCTGGAGGTAGAGGAGGCAAAGAGAGAGAGAGAGAGAGAGAGAGTAGGGGTCGGGAGAAGTGATGTTGGCAACGGGAGGGGGGGCTGGAGGGGAATTATAAAGTAGGAGAAGGGTGAGGAGGACCGAGTGCACGGAGTCAACGTTCCGAGAGGGTCAGCGACCACTATCTCTTACAGGCTTGCTCGGTCCTCTCTTCCTTCTCCGCTCGCTTCCTCCTTTTCCATCGGCGAGTCCGACCTTTTCTTACCTCACCTCGCGCTCCCTTTCCGCCGGATTTGCCGGATTTTCGTCATCTCCCAGTACTTTTCTCCAATCGTTCCATTCTTCCACCTCGTTCGGGAAAGTTCCAGACCTTTCGGGGGCTGCGAAGCGAGCGAATTCTCGAGGGAGACTTCCGCGGAAGATCGACTCCATCCGTCCCCTCAACCTCAACGGCTTAACCTCCGAGTCCCGGAGGAAAGTCCATTATTGTGCTTTTCAACTACGGGATGCTCGCCGAGAGACTTTGCGCTTGCGCCTCCCGCTGGAATTTGAACACCTTGCATCACATTCGTTCCCACTACCTCTCTCTCTCTCTCTCTCGAGCCAAGTAGTAGTCTCGCTCCCCACAGCGATTGGCCGCCCGCTCGCTTCTACCACCTCGCCTCATTCGCCAGCAATTGTTTTTTCATATTCGAGCCTACTATCAATTCAAAAATTTTCATTTAGCCAGGGACGTAAGGTTCTTTTAGGGCATTATTGGGCCGTTTACGAGGGCCGCTAAGGGAATATCCTGACAGGGAGGGCTGCCCAAACAGTAAACGCAAAGTTCCTTCTCGCTCGAAATCCAGTTTTTAAAATGTCCACCACTGTAATTCGATTTTTGTCTCCATTTGGCTTATAATTCTCGTTTATTTCAATTATTGGTCGTTTAGAGTGGGAATGAAATGAACTTCAAAATCCACTTTCTTGATCAAGCTAGAGGCTCAGACACATTTAAGAGTAGACTTTTACAGCTCGATACCTCCACATCTATCCATCACACCCATATTATAAACATTTCTCCATTCGTCCAATGTTTTGTGCCGATTATTCGCCTCTTGAAAATTATTTAACTTATCGACGGCCCTCAAATCTGCAACGAATATACGTTTCATTATCTGCTTGATTTTCCGACTCGTGCTCCTCACGTCCGTAAGACCGCAGTAAAGAGACAGAAAACGTGGCATTACATTCGTGTAAATGATAAAAGATTCATTAAATGTTATAATAAATTAATAATCCTCGCGCTCGTTAAAATCAACTCTTCGCATCTTTTCATTTTATCCATCATTAGCCGCTCACATGACGGGAGTTTATTTTTACAAACAAACAGATACGCGAGATTTTCATTATCTTATTAGATCGGCGATTTTTTTTATACGCTCTTTGTCGTAATTTTAGTTGCTGTGTTGGCATCGTTAGGCCACTAAATATTAACAAACAAGCCGCGAATATGGGATTTCGAACTCTTGGCTGTGAAATGTCCACATTAGTAGACGAGCATTATTAATAAGCGAGGGAAGTGAATCGATATTGTAAAAATGTAATATTTAGGAAGTTGGAAGAGTGAAGTGATGAAGACATGGAAGTTTGTGTGAGATCTCAGAGGGACTTGGTAGCCGAAATAGTCGTGAAATCATAAGTGTTGGGAGATGGTTTGGTAGTAGGTGAGAAAGAGCGATTGCGACATATTGCGAGATGCTTTGTAAAGTTTTGAAGTGAAGGTGGACGAGCCTGTCTGCAAAATAAATAAAGCTATTTCTCTTCTTGAAGCATTAAAATCGCCTCTTGCGTCACGATAAGTTTGCTCTGTTGCGTCACTCGGTACAAAAGCCGAGGCGTTCCGCAATGTCAATACAAGAAAAGGATTATTTCCAGAGCTGGACACAAAGGAGCTCAAGGAAGAAGGAAAATTCATTGAGGATCTTCCCCCTCGAGTTCATAGCCGCCGGGCCTTCCCTCCCCCCTCCACCTCCGAACTCAAAATTCGTCCTTCCGCCCAATAGCGCAACAACAGCAGCGAATTATCAATATCTTTTATTACCCACGCACAGCCACACTAATCCTCCATCGCCCTCTTATTAATGACATAAGCCACAATATCATTGCGATTATCCTCCTTTAACTACGTTCTTACGGCCCCGATGTGCAATCGTGTCAGCTCGTCCTTGTCACAATAATCGCGCGGGCCGACGATCATTAAGGATCCTCGCTCCTGGCATGCCCAAGGAAATCAAATTGACGCCGCATTCCTAGCCGAATGTAATGATGATGGCTCGCGGCTAATTTGCCGGCAATTTTTAAGCTCGCACTGTACCGCCTCGCCAATCCAGCCAGCTTTTATCGCCTTGCACGAGGACATTCGCCGCTATTGATTTGCGCGAAATATGAAATAGCAGTGGCGGATGTCGTTGGCGAATCCTTTCTTGCCGAGGACGCGCCGAGGACGCGCCGAGGACGCGGTGAGGACGCGGTGAGGAGCTTTGGGGGTGGGGTGGGGAGGACGGGAGGGAGGAGGAGGAGGAGGCTCGACATTCGCCAAGAGTGTGTGTGGCTGCTCGCGCATCATTAGCGGCCAATTTGAATAAAACATTTGTCTGGGAGGGGGGGGTTATTTGGAATTAGAATGTTGCGTCGTGGCATTTGCATTAGCGGCAATAATTTGAGCTCGCCATTTCTCGTCTGTCATCCTATGACGCAACGATTTCCCTGCTCTTGAGATTATAAATTCAAGCGGCGCATTAAATCTTTCGCGCACACGCGCTCTCCTGCCTACTAATTGCAAACGCTGGAGATGCTTTTTTTATAATGAATGGAACGTGACGATTTTTCGCATAGCCGAGCGAATGAAATTAATGGTCTCGTAAATTTTTTCTTTCAAACAATCAAGCCAGAGTTTATTCTAAAATTGCAAATCACGCTATGTATGCTCCTTACTCCCGGACTGGCAATAGCTTTGCCTGGCAAATATGTCTTTCTGCGCAGTCGCAGCGCTTTAGAAATAATTTACCGATAGAGGGCCGCTATTACTCTTTGACATTGCATTCGCTCAAATGTCCATTTGATATTTGACTCGTAGAATTCAATTTGGTCAAAGCTGATGTGCCAGGGGCGACTCTAATGTGGCGCTCTTAAATAAATAAAGCCTATTAAATAAATAATAGGAGCGCAACGCCTGCCAAGACCGAGTAATTAGCGGAATGATCGTTGTAAATTTGCCGAACTTGACGCCAAGAGTTTCGCTTTCGTTGAAAGGCTCGCGATCGATGCCCCGGCAGCAGCGATCTAATTGTCAAAACGACAACCCAAAGGTCTTTAACCCGGAAATGACCGACGACAATTGCTGTTAGACGCCTAAAATATCGAAACGGCCGTCAGTTGTGTAAAATTTTTAAACCGCCACTTTAAAAGCTCCAGATTTCTGTGATCTAGATCTCTTATCTCGAGGGCGCTTCCCTTTAAAGATGACGTATCACCCTAATGCGACCACAACAATCGCGTAAATGCAATGAAGTTCCAAAGTTCCCAATTAGGAATAATAAGCGATTAGCGTGCAGGGCTCGGGGTGTCTGGAAATTATTTCTTAATCAAGCTCGGGAAACATTGGAATTTATTATAGGGAACGGCTTGGGAAAGTCGGGCATTACGCGAAGCACGTGGAATTGCTAATTTTCTGCTATACGCGCGCGCGCGCGCGGAAAAAGCATCTTGAATCTCGTGAGGCCGCGCGATGCCTTAACAGTTACATCCCAGATATACTCGCGATAGACTCGCGCGAATATTTCTTTCAGCGTTCAGCGAATCATAAGTTCCAGGGGCTTTGCAGTCCTGGGCTGCCTCTCGCGAACCCAACTACAAGATTCGCTCGTCGATAAACGCAAAATCTCAATGCCAATCAGCTGCACCCTCGTAATAATCCTGTTAATGCGTCCGACCGGAGAATAACATTGAGCGACAAAGCGTAGGCGGTAGTGGGCACTGCCAACTTTCGGAGACCAACCAACCAACCCCGGCAGAATAAAAGTTCATTGGTAATTGACAGATCGCCTACCGCCACGATCCTCCCATCGATAATCTATGCGCGCGAGGAGAGCATTGGCAAATTAAACACATCGTAATTAAAGGGTAATTGAGGCCGAGGCGCATCATCTTCGAGTATTCCAGGATGAGGGTAATGCGGAAGTAACGGGACCGGGATTATCCGTCGGCTAACGAGCCCACGAGGCAACCTATCGCACGCATCAGCAAACCCGCGCTCCCGCCTTATAATCAATTCCGCTAATTTTGCGATACAGTTTTCATTCATTAGCGCAGCCTGGCCGATTCGCGAATGCCATTCGCCGCGAGCGCGAGGCCTTACTCGCAATATAACAACGAGCTCCTCCTTCCTCTACCCCCCTTCCACGGCTTATCCGCGACTTGGACTCGATCTATGCGGGGCCCCGATCGAGCAGCCCGGATCCTCAAGGACGAGGTCATTAAGCCCGGGCCGAGGGAAGGATGATGAGTCCGATCGCGGCATTCAGGCAATATTCAGCCCCCGATCTCCTGGGCCTGGCCGCCTACTTTGGACTTGCTCGTCACGATGGAGCCACCGAGACTCGATAAACGGCCGCTCTTTGCACAGCGCAGTGCTTGAACTCCCAGTGTGGATAGGAAGGCTCGGTGGGGCGTGGAAAAAAAATCTATTGGCAGCATCCGTCCTCTTGATGTTTATGGTGTCGGGGCCCCTAGGAGTGCGGATGGCTCGAGAGGAGCGTGAGAGAAGACGGGAGAGGGCTGGTGCCGTGACCGTTTGTGACCGTAATCGACGAGATGCGCCCGCTCAAAGCCATTCTAAGCACGCGCTGTGAGGCATCGGCGCTTTAAAAGGAAATCAATGGCCGGGTTGAGAACTGTTAGAGGCGAGCATATAGTTTTGCCGAGCTTATGGAATGATGGCACTTGGCTTTCAATTATTGAGCGCTGCATTTTTTTACCTGCGATTTACAGTCGATGGGGTTAGGTGGCCGATCGAGCAGCATTGTCAGCCTGCGACTGGCTGATCCATTTTTATTTATTTGTCATTTACTTTCCCAAGTCGTAATAACATAGTTGCGCTGCCGTTGAAATAATATTTCAGCGAGAATATAACTCGGCGAGTGAAATTTCTCCTATTAAGATGAAAAGGAATGTTATAATGGTGATTGCAATTTTCTTCTTCAAACGAAACTTGTATATATATATAATTATATTTCACTCGTTGAGTTACATCCACGTAGAGTGTACGAACGTTAATTTATGATAATTAATAATATCGCGTAAATTCACGGGAATTCATAATTGTTGTTTTACCTTTGTCGACGCTTTAGAAAATGCAGTGGAAAATATTTAATTGAGCTTAAAAATTATTATTTGCGATTTATTTCTTTTCTTAATTAAAATCAATTCGGTTGTCTTCATTGCCGATTAAATGCATGAAATATGACACGAGTATGATTCTTATCAACAATTAAAACTCGCAGAGCTATAATTTTTCGACAAAGTTAACATAATGAAAATGCCCGGTAAATTTAAACTTCTTAATGCGCGAACATTTTTATACTTACGGGACGAAATGTGAATAGACACTCTATTCAATCTTAATTCGCTAAATTTAAATTACTCACGCACAATTTCACGATATATATTTCTTTCTATTTCAATATAAATTATTGTAATTGAAAAAAAAAACGATAAAACAAAATCATCGGCGGAACAAAAAGTAATGAGAATCGCTTGAATTTTTCAAGTCAGATCAGTGCAGTGCTCGCGTAAACATTTTTAACGTGCAAAGAACAGAATAAAACGAGAGTTATTAGATATGTATTTTAGGCAGGGACAATCAGCACGAAGGAGAGTAATTCAAATAATGGCAAACATATTAATTCATGTAATAAGTTCGAGATATTGTGTACCTTGTGCAAGTACTCTTTCGTTTCTTAGTTTCTCTTTCCATAGCCGTTTTTCCCAACTCTTTCCGCGTTTAAATATAAATCATAATTAGATGCACATTCATGGTCCTCTTTGTCCGAGTAATTATTATCCAGTCAATTTGTTGTTGTATTATCTCGATCGACTTGTGATTTTTGCCGTTGCTTTGATTTATTAATTGGACGCTCGTTGCAAGAACGTGATTTGCGAAAAGTTATTAAATACTTGGGGATTACAGAAGTTAATTATCACTAGGGAATAAATGTGAAATGAATATTGTTATTTCATTACTAATGTTCTCCTTTTTTCACACACACACACGTACATGATACGGCAATATACTTTAGTTTTGTAAAAGTATTTCTGTAAAAGGCTTCTAAAACTTAATTTAATCAGAGTTTTTTACGTTGAACAACGAGAAGTCGAATTAAAAATCTCCACTTAATTTTATATTCAATTAAAATTATATAACGCAGATCGCCCGCGATTTTCAACATTTTATTAAATGTTAGAATATAATAAGATATGAAACAAAATCCAAAGTTTTAACCTTTTCCACTATACGAATGCATTTCACTTCAAAGTTATATCACACACACACACGCGCGCGCACGCGCACGCACGCACTTAAGAAATAAGAAACCCGTGATTTATACGATATTTCAGGTAATTTCACTTACATTTTGTATAGTTGTATTTATTATGAAAAACAAAAATAAAAATAAAGAAAAACAAGCAAAAAAATCTCGTTTATTTGCATTGCTGAATCACTTAAAATTCTACATCACATTGATTATTAAAACTTATTTTTTGTTCGTAAATTATTATCTTCGAATTGTACGTCATAATAAGAGTTCAGATACTTCATTCGCGGAAAATTTTAACGCGAGCAAATAAAAGCGCTTATTCAAAAACTCTTCATGTGCAGATATTGAATAAATCTCTGATGAGGCAACACGATGTGCCGAAGACATTTTAATAAAACAAATTACTCGCTCCACTCATAACATTCTTTTTTCCTCAAAATTATACGATATGCAAACAAACGGTCTTACCAAGAATCACATACACACATTGTACACATCATATATCGTCTACACATATTACACACATATAAATGCACATATAAATCATATATACACGTATTATATACGCAGTTAAGCAAGCGTAAAGTCGTACGATTATTTATCAAAAATATGAAAATACGACGTGCTCAATGGAACATATTGTCGATGGTTTATTTGTAATCAGTCGTCGCCTCACTGTCAATTTCATTGCGTTTGAATTTAACAATTTGTCCCTACATATAATTAGATAGTGAACGTTTAATAAAATCAATGCTTTTATTTATAATTCGAAATATTCAAATGGATATTTTATGATTTTAAGGGGCATATCGGCAATTAAAAAGTTTATATTTGATTTAAATTATGGATATAAAATAAAATTTAAACAAATAAACGTCTATACTTATGGGTTTTGTTCGTTAAAGTATAAGAGCGTGAGAGAAAAAAAGAAAGAAAAAATCAATGGAAGAAAGACGTGAAAAAACGCTTCACCTTTCAATCCCTGCGCAATCAAGTAATTATTGCTTATGTAAATTATTGATTTTGTAAATCGGTCGAATGTTACACTTAAAAAGTATCTCCATAATTAATTGCAGTAAAATCCAGATTAACTCAAATATTAATCTCGGCAAAATGCAATACAATACAAGCATTTGGATTTTAAAAATAAGGCGAGCATTATTTATGAGGAATTTTTCGAAATTAGAGAGTTGAGTTACATTCGTCACCAACAGTTGTTTGGCGTGAAACTTTAAAGTGCTAAGCAGCAAACTGACATTATAATAGAATTTTGTATCCATTATCAACATCTTGTACTCGCAACTGAATTTATACAAATTCCTATTTATTTTATTTTGTTCGTGCAATTTTGTTTTTTTAAATATCGAAATTTGATATTTACATTGTATATAATGCTAATACCATTATTAAGTTGAAGGAAAGGAGATAAAATGAGGAAAAAAAGAGAAGATTTTTTATCAGGCAAAGGAAATGCTAATTCGATTAACGGAAACTTGTATATTTTTATAAATGGCCGCTCACCCAACTAATCGAAGCCTACATTAAATTATGTTGATTCGACTTTGATAAGCTAATAACAAATAATACTCGACATTTTTACATAAATATATATATATATATATGTGTATATGTGTGTGTATATCTCCATTCGAATGCCCGTGTAGTAACAACAACGGCGTTAATAATAATAATAATAATAATAATACCAATACTCTTTTCTTCGTCAGTCCTTTAGGAATTGGCTTGTTAAAATGAAAATGAGAACATATTTCCCCAATAAAGGCTCAAGCAAATAAGTAAATTATTCACCAGGATGGCGCTGATTAACTGCTGCGTCTCCTCAAAGTTCGATCTGGCTTGGACAACACGAGATTGCTTAGTTTAAGCAATGAGCAATGAGCCGCCCCATCAATGCACTTTAGATAAAAAAAGCCGCGGGGTATACAACGAGGAGGAGTGAGCGGGAAAACAGCGAATTTCAAAATAGCGAAGAATAGCCGAGTGGGTGAAGTTGGAGGAGACGTGGGGCCCGGCGTCATCGCCGACCCTCGTCCCCCGCTGCTTTCCTATCATCACTCGCCAACCCCCAGGTGACTGACGCGGGCTCGTATTATCGAGGACTCCTATCCACGCTCGCCCCTACCACCAGGACATTACTAGGCCCGTGGATACCGAGACGGCGAGGTATCGAGAGTTGGCTCCCCGGGTCAAATGAATGCCTGGATGGGAGTCCATCGGGCACCTCTTGCCTAACGCCACTCGAAACCGGATATTCGAGTCCCGGCCGGGGGCCCGGGTGGAGCTTGGCACGTAGCTACGTCGGCCGATAGAGGTTCGCGGTGGTGGAGGAGGGGGTGGGAGGTCTCTCTGTCAACTTCGGGGACGACGTAAGCGGTGCCGTCTCGCTGTCGCGGTCGCCCCCTGCGACGGCCTCCCCGCTTTAAACGCCGGTGTGTCCAAGCTGGCGATGACCAGTCCTGCGGGTATCCGTTGTCGAACCGAAGCCCCGCGAGGCTCGAGGCTCCCGGGCGAGCGACAGCCTTTAAGCGAAAACCTGTATTCCCTGGGCGCGTATCTGCCTTAGCCTCTTACACTCTCCCCCTCCCAACACTTTACATGAGAAAATTGTAAGCGCTCGCTCGCCTACAAATCGTTCCCTCCCATTCCTGCCTCCAGCCCCTTTGCTCGCCAGGCCCGCACCCGGCGACGACGAGGCTCTGCCCAATGGGTGCAAGGTCGATCGGGCCAGGGGTTTCGCGGCTCGTTGCTCGTCCTCTGGCTTGGGCGAAACGAAATCCAAAGGAGGGTGCGTTACATCCGATAATTGTCCGCTGCTCCGGGGGAAGCCCTGGACGAAAGGGTCGGGAGGTTTGGGGCTTCAATATGATGCGTGGATCGCTCGATAATAGGACCGTTCGATCGGCCTGCGAAGCTATTATTATTGTTGTTATTTCGCAAGAGCAAGGAGCCAACGAGTAATCAGGCTTCGCTGCCTCGCTACGCATTGCAGTCACGTATTAAACAGCCATCGTTTAACTACTTAATGCTCGTCGCGATTAACCTTAGGTCGATTGCAGAATGTAAGAGGACCGTTGTGGGCCCGAGGCCGGCGTCGTGGCCGCTTTTGCTCGCGGAATGAGCGTTGAGCAAGTGTGAATTGGCGGGAATCGGGAATGGACGTCGGGGCGCCTGTTAAGAGAAGCGATCTTTTGACCCGGCTTACAAGCAAAGTCAAAGCATTTATTTAGAGCTGCGCTCGTAATGACACACATCACGCTCGAGTGAAAATGGAGTGAAAATGGAGTGAAAATGGGCGATATACACTTTGAGCGGTTTTTGTTAGCTGGTGAGCGGTGCTCACCTTATTCTCGCGGCGGGCGTCGAATGTCGCGAAAAGTAGTCGGCCGCCAGGACTACTTGGGTAGCGAGCGGAGGACGCGGATGTTGTGCGCCCAGCAAGTGGGGTTCCCAACAGGAAGATATATAAGGACGTCACGTGCCGCTGGATAGGGAATGGCGATGGGAGCTGGGGAGCTGGGGAGGAAAATTTCGCCGCTTTGAATGTCGGAAAGCCGGTGTGGGGCCAGGACTCGTGCCGGGGAGTTCGCGTGGAAAACGTGACGTCGGCTTCTGGGCCGCTTTGCGCAATCGATGCAAATTTCTAGATCTTACCGGCTCCTTGCTCCCAGGATTTCGCAATCGCAATTTCTTCGGGCTCTTTTCGCTCGCTCTATTCACATTTAACGCTTCTCCCAACATTTCCATTACAATCGGCGAGGCTTGAGAGGCTCGCGCCATCATTGGCTGATACAATTTAATGCTCGCGCGTTGATTGGCAGGCGGGAGAGTGACGTGCGGGCACAAGTTGGCATTGCTATTATTGAAGGGGCGGAGGGCAGGGGAAGTGAATCGAGGCGACTTGGGCAGACACATTTGAATGGATAATTGTGGGTATGAAGGTACGAGGCGCTAATGCAAATTTCAGATAAAAACATAATTTGCAATGCTAAGGTTGATTAATTTATATAATCTCTATGTGTTTACGCACGAATACGTAATTATGTAGCAATATTTGCCATAGAGGTATTTGATAATGTTTAGGCGAAGTGCACTAGAGCACAGAGGTAATATATAAAATTTATCATTGCAAAGGAGTCGAGTTAATTGCGGAGTAGGAAAATTTGGAATAGTAAAAACTTTTATTATTCCTTATTATTAAACCTCAGGTCTCTGTTAAGTGTTGATAGGCTTCACGAGGCGCCGCACCATATACATTTATATACATATACATACATTTATATACATATATATAGATATATATAGATATATATACATATATACATATATATAGATATATAAATACATATACATAGATATATATAGATGTAGATGTATATAGGACGAAGCAGGTACGCGCGGAAATTTCTTCCTCGAACATTTCTAATGGAATGGGGGGAATGAAATCGCCAAGTTGCTCATCTAATAGTGCGCATAAACGCACGTCATTCAATTAAAAATGCCGTGTTTATTGTTGTAGTGCCGAGGGCATTTTGAAATTACGCCAAACCGCGAGCATTCGCAGAATTTTAGATGCTAACTCATCATTGTCACCAAGCCATTCCACAAGAATAGCAGACTTACTCTTAATATTCTCCCCCTCCCACAGGCGATTTACGATCATCTACCCGCGGCACTTTTCAAGCCTCATCGGCGATGGCCCAAGCCGCTTCAACGGCCCTCCCCCTCTCCTCAAACCCCCTCCTCAAACCCTCCCGATAAAGCAGCCCGGTAAAGCAGCCAAGATTCGCAGTATTTCGAGGTCGGAAGGCGCAGCGGAGCGAAAAATTTCAAGCCCCCGAGGCAGAAGCCTCGCCGCCCTCGCGCTTTCCACGGCAGCCCGATCTTGAGGATCTTGGTGGCTTAGCATTAAGAGCCGCCGACCAACCGATCATCCCCAGCCTCGTTTAAGATATTTAATTACGAGCTACGGCCGGGCGCGTCCCACGGATATTTTTTCGCGCGATTGCTGCCAGTCGCCGAGGAGGCAACATTCCGCGGTTAGGCCCTCGCGAGGCTTACTTTATGCGCGTCCTGGTGCAGCTCGTGCGCGGCCAACTGACTTGCCTCGGATAAGCGAGCCCCCTTAGCGATTGCGGAATTTTTGTCGGTCGGCGATTCCGCGAAGGCCCATTATAAGACAAATGGGAGGCGTTGCGGCATCGGCCCTCCATCTCCTCGGCCGCTGCACGCCGTGGCCCAAATTCAATGGGGTGGAGGTGGCGATGGAGGTGGGGGGCTATGTAGGGTATATGTAGGGTATATGTAGGGCCTATATAAGCGGGCATTTACATTATTATCGATCGAGCGGATGGCCTGCAGCTGATAAATACGTAGTTGGCCCTCGCGCATTACTCCTATTAGCCGTGTTCTTCGCTACGGATAAGACTTTTAATGTACACTCCATCGCGATAGAAGCTATTGGCTTTTAATTTTTAAATGAATTGATATTCGGTTGGAAGTGTGAGGTAGGCCAATAATAAATGACGCAAGATATCCGGATCAGGAACGATCATTGGGGATATTGTTGGCGTTGCGAGGCAGCGCGGCTCGATAATAATCGTAAATAATCGTACAAAGTGGCGGCGTAATGACCTGGCTATTGGGATTATCGGGAATAATGCCCATCTAAATGCGATTGGGCCTTGGTTAATCGGTGACCGCGATTCCCGGTGAGTTGAAACGGCCCAACTCCTCTGTGCGGAAACAAGAGACTTGCTTGGCTGACTGGGCGGTGGTGAGCTCTTAAAAAGATTAATTGGCACCGGAAGTCGTCATTAATTTTCTTAAACGTTGAATTCGCACCACAATTTCCAATGGCTTACAAGTGATTTGGCGATTCTCGACGAGGCCGAATGAGCAGCAGCGAGCTTCAATGGCAATCGCGCGAAAATAATCGAAATTTCGAGAGCAATAAACCGTGCGAATTAGGACTTTCGAGAGTAACCACAATATTAAAAATTCCCTTCCCTCCCACAATAAATTTGGGGGGGACTTTATTATTTATCAATCGCTCAATTGCAATGCGAGACGACGTTGGCTTTTGCAAATAGTCCCATGAAATACATTGTGGGGGTGTCGTCGGGGTTATGGCAATAAATGCAAATGGCAAAGCTGGCGATTTGGAGTTTTAGAGTCATATTGATGTGGTGGTGTATTGAGCGTACGAGGTCGTATATTAAATATACGACAGCCTATCCAATAATAAAATCGCCTGAAAATAACTAAATACGCCGGGAGACAATAGCACATAAAAAAGGCACGGGACATTGAATGGGGAAAGTATGGGTTGAAGTGAAACTGCTCGATACTGGGTATTTCCATAATACTCGCTGCGCGCATTGAATTGAACGGCGTGGATAAAAAAATAATTGTAAAAGGCGGAAAAGCTTGATGTGGGGCAAGCCACCCATTTTCCCGTAATCGAACGCATAATTCGAATGTAAAAGAATTTAACGCAATTTCTCGCAATGGGAGTTAAGGCCGACTGTAAAAGTTTTCCTCGCTGAAATTCGCATTCTGCACATGACACGCATACGTCAGGCACGATTTTTCTCACTCCCCTTACCATAAATTAACGATATAATGCGCGAAGGCGAAAAGGAGGAGGAGGGAAAAATCGACGTACCTTGCCAGCGTCGACGCCGTCCTCCTCTAAGTCTCGGGCGCCGCTCCCTCGCGACCTCCGAAATTTGCATTAACGATTGATTCTCAAAGGTGGCACGCTATAATCGTGAAAATCACAGGAGGCGGTGCTTTATTGGAAATTCAAATGGGCGCGCGACTCGCCTTTATTGCCGGGTCTCCCTGGATTTTTCACTCCCCGTGCATCGCGCCCAACGTCCATCATCTTCCAGCCGCGCTAGGCATCCCCGAGGAAGGCCCGCCTGCACGTGGCTCCCTCCCTCCTTTTATCCCCACGTTTCTCCGGCTCTCGGTGCACAGGCGCCCCGACACCTCATCTCCAAGCTGTCCGAGCCTCGACTCCCAAGTCAACCATCATCGGCTTGGCAAATTAATTGCCGCGCGCGCTTCCGATCTGCCGCTCGTAAATCCGTCCGAACTGTCAGGGCCGCGTCGTGGAAGAAAAGTGACCATCTTTGAGCACTTTTTGATTTAGGAGCTTTCCATCTTTGCGGCCTCGCCATCTTATCCCTTGGATTTATGCGCGGATTGCGAAATAGTCACGACGCAACCTTTTCAATCTCCCCATCCCATTCTTTTAGTGTACAATAACTTCTCGCCGGGCTATTCCTCCTTCCTGTCTCCCCCCCACCCCCCACCCCACACACGCACACGCACTAATGACATTGGACGAGAGTGCGAGGCGCGGCAAAAATATTTCAGAATCTCGTGGAAACAAGTGTGTCGAAGAGGGTTTCAATAGTTTTAAGTGCGGACATTTCCAGGGGCTCGCAAAGCCTTGTGACAAATGTTTTATCCAGTCCCGTGCGGGAAAATATATGGAGAATACAAAGTGGCAAGTCAAAACATAGTACGGCCAAAGTGTGCAAAAACGAAACTCGTTATTCGCGAGGTTGCTGTTTTCGTTGTCGTTGTCGTTGCCGTTGTCGTTGTCGTTGTCGTTGTCGTTGTCGTTGTCGTTGTGGTTGTCGTTGTCGTTCTCGTTGTCGTTGTCGCTGTCGTTGTCGTTGTCGTTGCTGTTGTCGTTCTCGTTGACGTGGTCGTTTTCGTCGTTGTCGTTGTCGTTGTCGTTGTCGTTGTCGTTGTCGTCGTTCTCGTTGTCGTGGTCGTTTTAGTCGTTGTCGTTGTCGTTGTCGTTGTCGTTGTCGTTGTCGTCGTTCTCGTTGTCGTGGTCGTTTTCGTCGTTGTCGTTGTCGTTGTCGTTGTCGTTGTCGTCGTTGTCGCTGTCGTTGTCGTTGTCGTTGTCGACGTTGTGGTTGTCGTTGTGGTTGTCGTTGTCGTCATTGTCGTTGTGGTTGTCGTTGTCGTTGTCGTTGTCGTTGTCGTCGTTGTCATTGTTCGTAATAAGAATCAAAGGTGCTATTGTGGCGAGCAGCCATGCAAAATGTCTCGGGGTCAATTTATTTCGGATGGCCTAATGAATTCGCATCGGCCTCGAGCAGCGGCCATCCCGCTAATGATTGCTCGCGAAATTATACGCCCTGCCCGGCCACAAAAATAACTTAATAATTGTATCTCGTGAGAAAGCGAGAGGAGCGCATAAACGCACGAGGGCACGTGGGTGCGCAGAATGCAGCCTCAGCCGAAAATCGAGATGCCCGGTGATTTCGCATTATCCTTGCTGAGCTTTCCCAGCCTGCCAAGGAAAAGACTCGATACACCGAGAGGCGAAGACGTTGGCCAAGAAATTCGGCCAAGAAGAATCTGACCTGGCCACGCAACCCGGGGCTCGGGACAATCCAGCCTACGGGACTCGCCGGGCTTTGAGCGGGGCCGGCCACGCATGAGTAATGAGGCGTCCGATAACCTTAATCGATGACGGAGTTTGCGTGCTGCGGAGAGTGAGTGAGAGAGAGAGAGTGAGTGAGGGCGGGTTGGGAGGGATGGCGAGGGAGAGCGAGGGTAAGCGCCTGGGAATGGCTGGTGGTGCGCGTCTTGGGAGTCGAGCGGACGGACGACCTCGGCCACTAGAATTATCGTAATAACACAGGGGGCGGCTCGCAGCTGCTAAGCGCAATGTGGTACCGCGCGCAATCACGTGACCGCTATTGGGATTTCGAGGACGGAGGATTGGGAGGAAGCCGAGGGGCCGCTCGTTGCACCTCGGGCGCCGCTTCCATCTTTAAGTGGCGTTCGCGCGAGCCACCGTGGGGAATCACGACGCTCCCGTCTCCACGGCCCGGGTGTCGTACTCGAATCCCGGACTCCCCGACGCCGCATTCCTCCCGCCCCCTGGCCTTCCCTTCGCCACCCACCCTCCACTCCCCACCCGTCGAACTTGTTGGCGAAAGAGGCGCGTCGAGGGCTAGATGGCCCTTATTAGTCTGCCTTTAGATATGACCTTTGGAGGAGGATGGAGGATTGAGCTGCTTGGGAGGGTCGGGGGGGGGGGGTTGATTGGCTCCATTATGTGGCCCATCGACTGCCCATGCTAATGAAGTTGTCGTTTCGTCGTTGTAATTGCAGGAGGCAGAGCATCCGAGTGAGGACTCTTCGTTAAAGTGAAACCCGAGGATTGGGTTATATAGGGTTGAAGGTGGGCGAAAATTATAATCAATAAATTGTCGGTTTATTATGGTGTCAGTGTGGCAATTGTTGTGTTGCATGTAGGGCAGGTAAGTTCAATGCGTAGAGCATCGGGGCCTACGACTTTTAAAAGGGAATATGCTAATAATGCGAGTGCGGGAGGCCGAGGAGGTGCTTTGGCCTTGACTATATCAGTCGAATTCAAGCGAATGATTATGCGGGACGTCAGAATGGGGCGATCAAGGCTCTATTGTTTGAGGGTAAATTTTGGGGCTGGCAAGGTGCCGAGGTGGGGTAAGGGGGGAGGGGGAGGGGGGAAGCAGATGGGAAACATCCGACAGGTGTACGAGAACTATGGTGCACTTTCTAAACAATGCTCGGCATTATTTCCGCTCTAAATTTACCGAGTCTCCCTCGATTAATAATTATGCTCCAGGAGGAAAAAAAATGTTTATCGATGGATTAACTGACACTTATTGATTTATTTTCACCTCTCATTATTATACAGCAGGTCGATTTATGCGCAGCCTACTTGCATGCACTTGTTCGTCCGAGCCAATTAGAACATAAATTTTATGATAATACGCACATTAAAGATATTATTTTCACGGTGATTAGCATTATTTCACGGTGGCTTGCGCCTGCCTCACTTAAAAATGATGCATTATTCGTATTTATTTTATTAATAATAACAATAACAACAACAATAACAACAATAACAACAACAACAACAACAATAATAATAATAATAATAATATTAACAACGACGACGACGACGACGACGACATATCTTATAGAATGTAATAATATGGTTAAGGTAGCTCAACATTTAATGATTCATAGCAATAATTTATACCATTTAGTGCAAAATCTGTGTACGTAAAGCTCTTAAATGGCAATTTAAAAATTACTTTGCTCTAATAAGCCCATTAAATGTGTAAAACCATTTTTTAATTATTGACCATATTTTTCAATCTTATTTTTATGACAAATGGGATTATTGCTTATTATACATATAATTATTATGTATAATCAATTTGATAACTGAGATCCATCATCTTTAGGACGTAGAGATAATACAGAAACCAATAAAAATAAAAGATTTATTGCCAGTATAATATAACTGCTTAAATATAGTTTTAATGTTGACGTATTCGAGGACCATTAAAATGAAATTGACAGGTAATTTTTAAGGGCGCAATCCAAAGAGAAAAATTTTCGATTATTTGTACTCTGTTGAGACGTTAAATTTCTAATGAGAGTTGAACTCTCATTCCAATAGAATAAATTAATGTTTAACAATTATATTACTAGCCGCGGAAACATTGCTTAGACATTATTAAAATTCATTTATATACAATTTAAACATTATTGTCTATTGTAGACAAAGAAAAAATACCTGAGAACTTGCAATTTATTCAAATTCCAATAAAATATAAATAATACATCGTTGAACATGATATTTTATAATAATTTTACTACGTGTGTGTATATATATATATATATAACTATAATTGTTGAAATCTTCAGCTAATGGAATATAGATGCATTTATTGTTAGACATTTTTATTAATCGGGAAGCCAAATACATTATAAAGTAGATTATTAAGAATGCATTTCTAAACTTTAACATAACGATATAACATAACATAACCTCAAACGAACAATTGTAAAAAACAGAGAACAATGATTTTTCTTTTTTATTTAAAGCTTTAACGGAGCTCTTACGAAGATTTCAAGATGATAGTTGAAAAAAAATTGAAAGACCAGAGGTTCATGGTCTAGTTATAAGAATAGTTGCCAATAGTTGATCAATAATAATATAAGACGAATGTAATGCTAGATAATAATGACTAAAACAGCCAATATCCAGGAAAAACGTAGAAATAGGTTTCCCGACCACATCCTGAAGCTTACGCGTTTAATGTCCAAATGTTTAATTATTGGGCCGATGATAGGAAAGATGATTGTGCTTAAGAAGGGAGTCTCGGGGAGGGAGGGGGGAAATGGCCAAAAGTCGGCCATTATATCGAAAAGTTTCTCCTGAAAGTCTCGACTCGTGCTAAATTAATAACCATCGAGAGACGCAGGTAGCACATTATGGCGGCTGTGATTTTTCTAGCCGAAGCCCCTTACGTAACGATTTAAACTGTAACATTGACGCACTCGCTACACGTTTGCCTTTCACGCGCACGTTATTAAAGTAAATAAGGATTATTGGTCCAGCAGGCGTAATAGGAGGGGAGCACTCGCGGTAGCGAAATGAGCGTTAGATAATTCGCGTCCTCGGTATCGCGAAACGCTAAGCGCCCGCCGAATGGAATAATTAAAAAGGCCGCGAGCGCTCGGGCGCGTAGTAGTGACGTAAAGCGGGAAAAGTCACATAAAAGTGGAATTATCAATGGCCGGGGAGCGGAGAGTGCATTCGGCCAATTGTACGTGCCTCTCTGCTTTATAGGCATTTATCTGCGCTGGCGTTGGGCTCGTTATACCAGCGAACGTGCCGGCAACACTTTACGCAAGCTAATGCTACGCGCACCTCCAAGCCTTCCCATACAAATGGAGCATCGCGAGCGCGCGCGCGCGCGCTCCCATACACGCGTAGCGCACATTTAATAAATATGTAGGATAGTAAAAGCAGTTTAATGGAGAGCCAAGGAATGTCTCGTGTTTTCCATGCATGAATTATTTATACTGCCGATGGGAAGGGGGTAGGAGATGATAATAAGTGTGCTTTTGTAATTTCTAAATGGTCGGTAAGGAGGGAGGGAGGTAAAAAGTATTGCTAATGTTATATTTTAGATGGGAGCGTTCGTCGCGCGGAAATTTCTCCACGCGCTCTCCCGGAATGCCGGACTCTTTTACTTTTTCGCGAAATGCAGTTAAGCAAATGAATTTTTTCATGCGTAACCCAAGTATTTTCATCCGACTTAACTGAAAGTTATAATTACTTTGGCGATCGTAAATACCTTGTTTCCCCCCCCCCCGCTTAAACGCAATAACAGATTATTTATAAGGATATGTTGCGTGCGTCCGTTATACGGGCCTCTCTGGCGAATAATTAGGGCCGATCGGACATTTGGCAGGCGATATTGAAATATATCTGGTTGACTGGCGTAATTGTTGCCGAAAGCGAGACGCCGAGGGGGGAAAAGCGCGGACTTTTCCCCAACAAGGTCGACTTTTTTCACTCCTCCGACTCTCATCCCATCCAAACTCCAAACAAAAATCCAAAGCAGGTCCTACCTCACCGCCCCCCACCAATTATACAGAATCCCCATTGTCGCCATTAGCTTTAGTTGGTTGCAAACTTTCCACGACCGAACGCCAAACGCCATGGGAGAGTGGGGAAGCCCGAGTAATAGCCGATCTCTAATTAAATTTTACGAAACTTGGCGAGGCTGGAAATGATGAAAAGCGCTACGTAGTTGGTCTCGCCGCGAGGAAGAAAGTGCCCAGTGCTTGTTCGTGAATCGGTCCCCGAGCACGCGATACTTGCAATATTCGATTGCAATGGCCGGCCGGGGGAAAGGGGGGGGGGCGATCCTAACTGTTCACGAGGTGGCATTCCTCTGTTAAGGTCGAGGCGCGACTCTCCCGCGACACCTGCCGCGAGTAGGATAATGTCAGGGCCATCCGCGACATGCCCCGGGTCCTGCAAGGATCCGCCTCGTGTGATTATCCGCGCGAGGCTTCATCGCCGTCTCGTTGAGATCTTGATAGATAATTGAACAATCGCTTGTGTTGTGCGCTCACAGCTTCAATCGTCGGATGGCCGAGCGGTTTCGAGAATTTTCAAATCCGGTTTACGGCCAGGGCTTCCTTCGCTGCTTCTTTGCATTTATGTATTTCCCATCTCATTTTAGCCGCTACTGCCCGTACTATCTATCATCTCAGATTTAAATCTTCGAGGCTCGAGAGCTGCTAATCTTATAAATATTTATTTCAGATTTACTGTTGATTTTCAATAAAAGTAGCCGAGGGCTACTCCTTTCAATATAAAATCTTATCTGTTGGGATACTTTGTATAATATTAAAGCAACTACGCATGTGGAGATTGTGAAATGACATTATTCGCAATTCATCGATTACTTTTCTTGGCGGCACTCACCTCCCTATCAATAGCCTACTCAATCTCTTGCAATTATAATGTACTTGTTTTATTTAAAGACTTGGCGCTCCCAAGCCCTTATAAGAGGGATTCTAAGTGCCTACAATTTAAAATAACACGCTTCCTAGAAAGTGGTCCTAATGACCAGAATAGTATCGATTACTTACTCGTTAAGCAGATCTAATTTCTTAATATAAGAGAACGATACTCATTAGAATGGGTCGTTAAAAGCATTTAAAAACGAGAAATACGCGCGTAAACAATAACGTGCACAGAAAACCAATAATATCCCACTACTACTAAATAATCTCATTCCCTCCTTTTCGTTTCCCAATACACACACACACACACACACATATATATATATATAGATTATGATTTGCATTTCTGAATTATGCATAAAAAATTGTATTTTAATATTATTTTACTTTCCACAACAATGAATACCTTGAATTAATTAAAAACCTAAAGCCATTATATTATTCTCTCTCTCTCTCTCTCTCTATATATATATATATATATATATACATCATGCTTCATTTTTCTCCTAACAATGGTATTTCGACTTTCCACTTTCAGAAATATTTCCTAATTACTTCTCGTATTTACCGCTATTCGTGGTTATTTATAGCGGCAATTACACGAATAGCTAGAAAATATTTACTAGAGATTATAATACAAATTTTTTTCAGCTTCAAATATTGCTATCGTGATTTGTTCGCGCAAAGATATTACACGCGTACCAACAGATCTTCTTGATATTACTTTACATTTGATGTTACTTTCCATCTAGCAAAAACTGTAATAATAACGTAATTTTGCAATTCCCCAGAGATACTTATCTCTCATACATATTTATCCCGTATTTAAATTAAAAAGACTCTCCGAACAATTTCATTTCAACATCTTTTCCTTGGGCATTACATGCCTTTGGAGTAGTTTAAAATAGTTTAAAATACTTTTAAATACTTTCCCTGCACCACTATCGATTGCAAATGTATTGCAAATGTTTAAAAAATTTATTATTTTTACACTATTGCTTGAATTATCGTAAAAATTGTTTTACTTTTCAAGTGAAGCACTGATAGAAATATATTTTTAGAAACTTGTTGTTATATATTTACAAAATGGAGAGGCAAGAAATACTAATTCACCTGTTAACATTATTTTTTAAATAAATTATCAAGTAAATATATTCTATCAGTTAATCAGTAATTAATCAGTTATTCGTTAATTTTTATAACAAATATTAAGACTCATCTTATAAATATAGCGATGCATTACCAGCTCTGATCTGATATTAATAGAATTTTTTTAATTCAAATGCAAAAATATATTGAATTTTTTTCAAAAAAGTTCTTTTTAAAATATTAATTCGTTTATCGATAAATATACTTAAGGTATTGTACAATATAAATAATCAAACAGAAACATCGAGCGAATACAAGATTTACATGAACTGAAAAATATCATTCAATTAGAATATATGTTATTACTATTAAAATCATAATTATAAAAATATACAATTAAAATTATATTATTACATTACCTAAAAGATTGATGTATCGTATGCTATAATATAATATAATTATGTACAGAGAGACAGAGAGAGACATAAACACACACAGACTAACAATATATATAGCAAAATAAAATCTGTAAACGTACAATTTTAGTTGAAAATGATGGTATTGCTACACCACGTGTAATATAATTGAATGTACATACACAATACAATGTAATAACATTTTTCTTTTTTATCCAATGTGATCATGAATTTATTGTGCGCGAGATCACTAACATCAAATAAGCAGTTATGAAAATTATTTCTCTATTCAAAAAATCTTGTTCTCAATTACATGGTCTTTTAGTTCATTCATTAAACATTCATGCCGTCAGTTTATTCAAACAAGAATTATAAATTTAATTGTAAAATAAATACATTTGAACACAACGATGACACGACCAAAAAGTTTTAAACACTTGCCGCTTCTATGTATCGTTGAATTTCAGACGAAGACGTTTATTAATTATTATATACATTTTATAACGGTTGAAATTAAACATGAAATGTTGGAAATATATTAGTGTCTTATTATAATGTAATCGTAAGAGCAAAGATAAAGAATTTATAAATTTTAATAAAATTTAATGAACGATTATACTTTTGATGGTAATTTCATTTGATACTTATTTTGTTCACGTTTTTTATTGTTATTAAAAAAAGTCAATACTTTGTTAATTCATATATTCTAAACTAATGTAATTTTAAATATTTACGGAAAATGATTAAATTAGCATTTTTAATGAATAAAAATTAAATTCAAGCCTTTTTACATTAATTATAAAGGAATCAATGTACTTTCATGGTAAATTTAAAAAATTCAGGCGCCATTAAATTGGTATATAAGTAAACTGATAGTGAATTCTTTTACTAAATTAAACAACTATCTAATTAATGTATAAAAACGTTAATATTAATTTATTTATAATATTATAATAATATATAAAATGTATTGAAATTGCAGAGAGAAAGAGAGAGAGAGAGAGAGAGAGAGGGGGGCACATACACACGCATATAAATCCATATATTATATCATACATCATATATACACACCACACATACATGCATATATATATATATATTTTTTAATTTTATTTTTAAAAATCTTTCACGCATTATTTATTTTAATAGGTCTTTATATTGAATATCTGTCACTCTATTGGAATATTTGAAAAAATCCAGTAATTGACACTTTTATAACTTCTTCGTTACTTCAAAACTGTATAAAATAATTCTCAAAAATGTATATACATAAATGATAAAAAAATAATTTAAAAGTTTCTTTTCACGTGCATGAGTAATCTCATCAGTAATAATTAATTTTAAAACATTACGATTAATTTTAATAAGGAAATGACGGTTTTAAGAAATTAAATTTTTCATTTTTGCGTTATTTTTAATATAATCAACAATTTTAACAATTTGATATATAATACAATTATCTTTATAATTTTATGAAATACAATTTTTATAAAATTATTGTATTTTACATTATATTGCACATATATTATGTATGTGATAAAATTATTATTTAGTTTGAAAAAGGAAGATAGAAAGTCAAGTTTCATTTTGAATTATAAATAGAACAAAACAAATTTATTTAATTCAAAATATTGTAAAAAATAATTATTCTAAAAAGCAACATCTAATTAATTATAGGAAAGTAGTATTTGTATACATTACACTGTACAATATTACAACTAAGAATTAGAATGAAAATTATTAATTCAAGTGTCTTTAAACAAGGGAGTCTTATCATTGACTTTACATAACATGTTATACATACCTACTTATGCGAAGATAATATTAACTTTGTGAATGAACGTTCTAGTAAATCGAATAAATAAATATTTTTCAATTTAATTATGATAAATAAGAACTTGATCGTTAAAACAGATGAATATGTATATTAGGTGTTTGCTAATTAACATCGAAATAATTTATTTCAGCACAATTAATAATATATATAAATATATATATATAGATTCAATAAACTAGGATTACAAATTTCATCAATCGATTATAAAAAAATGTAAAAAACATGATACTTTTTAACAAAGATTAATTGTAATCATAATTAATTATCTCGTGTTTTATTGAACATTAATTATATTCATTCAAGCGATACATATTAATTTAAAAATTGATCACTTATGATGAATAATATCGAAAGGCTTAATAAAATTATAGATTGGGTTTTAGTTCTCAAAATTTTAAACAACAGTGGTGCAAGCAAATTAATTATTCGATTTTTCAAAAGCAGTTTTTAATGCATTGAAATATTAGGGGGAAAAAAAAGAATCTTCTAAAATGATTTCTAAAAAAAAAACAATGAAAGTACTTTTTCTTATAGTAACTATTGTTTCATTTACTATACACACATTTAGTTTAATCGTAAAATATTAAATTTCGTTAGAACTATCTGCAATATTATAATCTATCTAAATTTTAGTGAGTTTGAAATTTTTGGCCAGAATATTATAGAATAATGTTAGCTGCGCATAAACTTTTTAGTCGTTTTATGTTATTTTAGCGGAATTACGTTCACAAATGACAATTATCAACTGCATCAAGATAATCTAATTGGTGATGTAATTGGCGATAAATTAAAAGAACTGTGTCTCCTTCTTAGTTTTCATTGAAATTATATTTATATTTATTATAAAATTTATATTCTATATTATATACATCATTATTTTAAAATAATTTTAATCTCAGTGATTAGTCTTGTGAAAAATTGTTTAATGACCAAATTTATAAGACAATACTGATGCATATAAATAACAGTACTATAACGTTGTATTTTTAGATTTTCCTCGAAACGAAAATGATGAAACATTTGGTTCATCAATGTATATTTGATCGATTGAACAATTAAGCCTGAACTAAACGTTTCGAAATTTTCAGCTAAACACTTAACATACACTTTAAAAATAATAATAATACACATATATTATATGCGAATGTAAAGTTCCGATTCTTTGTTTGTTCTATAAGAAAGATCTTTAGATTTGTAGATTATATTAGATTTAAAATTCACTCTTGTTAATATTAAATATATAGGAGTTATATATATGTATTGGTTAAGAGGACGTGTACGTATAAATTGGAGAAAATTGTTGTCAAAGACTTATGAACATGACGACGATTAATTAATAGAAATAAAATGTCCCATCTATTAATACTTGCGATTATTTCAATTAAAGAGAATACAAGTTCTTTGTCAGTGTCAACGTACGTCAATGTCATTGGCTAACAACAGGTCAAGCAATGAAAAATAAATTTTCTTTTATAAAAAAGCCCGCTAAATCCCAAATGTAATGAGCTCGTTTGTTTGAATATACTCGCCACGTAAAAACCAGCTTCCCATCAAACTCAAATCACAATTGTGCACTTTCCCCGCGAATCCCCCCCTAATCACAGCTTGCACGGACCATTTAATACACGACGTACGGTATCACCCACACGACTGCGGCAGTCACGTAAGTGCGTGTGAGCACTCGTACGCATTGACTCGCCGTTGAATTCCCTTCATTTGGCATGATTATTTGGGGCTGCGGGGCGTGCCCCGGCATGATAATTTCGTAGTGACGACCGGGGGGGGGCAATTGGAAGCCAGTTGGGCCCCTATCGACGGCCCCGAATAAAGTGTCGTGCATAAAAAGATCGTTGGCTCGCAATCGAGGCTTTGGGGAGGAGGAGTAGCGTGCATGCCGACACTCCCATTAATCTCGTGAAAGTCTTGGCGTTCGCCAAGAGCCACGACTCTTCTTTTTTCGCTAGTTACGTAAAGTGCTCCACTAGCGGGATACATAGAGAGGAGGGCATTATTTACGATCCAACGGGATTTCTCTTTCGGGCCGCGGCGATCGCGGCTCGGTTGCCGAGGTGCCGACGAAATTTCACCGGAAGCACGAGGAGGTTGTCCCGGGGGGGGGGGGGGGGGGGGGGGGGGGGGGGGAGGGGGACG
>JAPYYT010001561.1:0-25756 GCA_030522565.1 Ceratosolen corneri | reverse complement strand
GATCTTATGATATATATATATATTGTAGGAAGCGCACATATTCTAAATTACATTAGCATTGCATTGTTGCTTACGTTTCCATTTTTAAATTTGCTCGCACTGAAAGCACAGCTTATAAATTTCAGTTTAGATAAATTAGTTACGAATAATGAAATTTTAGTTGCAATATAGTTAATTATCGATAAGAGTAACTTTGAAAATATATGCAACGAACTATAAGTTATATTGACCAGGCCAAGCCGAAATTATTATAAAAATTTATGACATCTTATCCTATTATCAGAAATGATTATACTATAAGTGGTAAATAATAAGTTTCATATAAATTTAGTATATGGGTCAATATATTATCAATAACAATAGCTTTGTAAACTTTCACGATGAATTGCAATTCATAATACCCAACTGTAGAGTATTATAAGAGTATATTTGAAGAATATATTTGAAGAGTATATTATAAATAATGATATTTAAGATTTTATCCAATCCTAAAGCATTATTCTATTAAATATAATAAATAACTTTAGTATCATGTAAGATACGAGTAAACGTAATTTGAATAATCGATATTTTAAAAATACCACAGGGGTTTTTTTTTATTAAGTCGTATACAATATTTCTGTTTAAAATGTTAATGAGAAATAAAAATAATAGTAGGGCAGAATGATATTATATATCTATTATTGATATGAAACTGAATCATCAATAATATTTCCAATAAATGATGTATTGATTAATATCTGATTGCTATTTTATTGCCGAAAGAAACCAAGCAGCTGTATTACAAAATTAATGAATCCAATAGAAATGAAATTAAAATTAATCAAATTAGTATTACTTCGTAAAGCTTATTTAACCATTTCAAACGAGAAGATTTATACGCTTTAAATGCTTGAAGATGTACATTAGATTAAATACTAATTTCACATGTTAATTATAAGAAAATATCTTCATTCTAAGCAAATTTATCAATTAATTGGATAATATAGTGTATATACACATTTTTTATACCATCAAAAAAAAAAAATATATATATATACAAGGTAATTATAGCTATTTTATTATTACCTTATTTCAACTTTATTTCAACTTTACAACTGTATTTGTATTAAAACACAATCTTTACTACATTTTAATATATATATTCAAGATCAATAAAATTTTTTAATTAATCTCACTCATGGTATAAAATATTATTTCTCGGCAATAATCTAATTTTTATACACAGAGACGAAAATTAATCACTTTTTAATTTTTTTATAGTTTAAAAATGCTTGGTTAAAATTATTCCTAAATATAAAAGAGTACGCGTCAAATAATGAAAATAGTACAACTGATATTGTTTAATTTACTGAATTCTACAAATTTTTTAATTCTTCCCTATTAAAAGTTTGATGAAAAAATGTAATAGAATCTTTGTTGCACATTACAAAAATTACAATTATTTCGTTTGTATATTTAAAGTGCACGTAAAAATATTTAAACGGCTATTCCATAAACATATTAAATCTGACTGCGTAGAGAATAATATTATCAACTTGATCATTATTATAAAATGTTTATAGTTTCTTTCTATCCTATATTATTATAATTGTCTATTTCTATCGCGAAAGTATTAATATCAGCCTATGTTAATATTAATAAATATAATGTTACCTTTAATACGGAAACCCTCTTCCTAGCACCGTCAAATTGTAAGGAAAATCCAATTAGAAAATCCTCTATGTGCCCATGGAATTAAAAATGCATAAAAAAGAAAAAAGAAAAAAAAAGAGAGAGGAAAATATGAAAGAAGATTGTGGAGGGCGAAATGAGAAGAGATAAATTTTTCCATAAAGCACGGTATACATATTTTTTCACATTTAGGCTTTCCGCGGAGTTACCGACTGTGCTGACGATGTTTTGGGCGATGGAAGAGCCGAGGGAAGAAGACGACGATGAACTAAACAAAAATGGAGAGAAGGTAATGATGTAGAGAGAGACGCCGTCAAACGTGGTTCCCGTACAAAGATGGTCCACCCGCACACACGTGCACTTATGCATGCACGTATTTATAGTATGGGACGACTCGTTAAACGTAAAGATCGTTAAGACTGCCTCACGTCACTAGTGATGTAACTGGCAAAAAATGCGAGCGCAGCCACAGCAAGAGGATTGAGAATGTGTGCGAAGGGAGAGAAAAAAACAGAAAATAGTGTATAAAAGTGATAAAGAAGAACCAGGAAGATTGGAATATGTCGGCAGTATAACAAAGAATTGCTGCTTATATCTTCTGTTTGTGCTCTCGCTCCCTCTCGTCTCTTCTTAATTCATACTCATCTCTCTACTCCCGAGATTATGTCAATTTGTTTCTAAATATCTCGACGAATCCATTTTCATCCACTTTCTGTTATCGTGCATTATTATCATCTGTAAGTACTCTGATATCGAGCCTTTTCTTCTAAATAAACATTTTCTTTAAGATCACATTTTGAAATTTGCCTGTCTCATTATCGTCACAAGCTCGTTCTTCAAAATACTAAAAAATTTCTAAATATTTTATAAAACAGTAAATCCAGTTCATCAGTTCAATCAATATTTAAATTCCCATTAATAATATATCAAATATAAAAAAAGTCCTCTTGAAATATCTATGTAGAAACATTTTTTAACCGTAATACCAGTAATGTATGGATTTTTCAATATTTTCAAACTAAATCTGCTAAAGTACCAATTGCTGGGAAGGTTAAAGCAAAAATTAATATTTTCTGAGATAATCAGCGTCCGAGCATCATACTTGAACTTGATGCGATCGATCCCCACATTTGTACTTCATTTAAATCGAGTTGTTGTTTTCATTCAAGTAATGCCCTTCCCATTGTTCCTCAACATAAAGAAATGAAAAGCCTGTCTTCTTTAAGCTCCCCGTGCAACTTATCTCAATAACCTTTTTACAGTTCCGAACAATAATTCTGCCGTCCCTTGTATTACGAGGTTCATCACTAGCACTTATTAGAGAAGAAGTAATTCGGAAAAATGTAGGTAACGTGGCAGATAAAGAGGAAAGTATGTCAGAAGGAGACAATAGAGCGGCCTTTTGAGAATATCATTATTATCGAAATAATAATATTCTCTGTCCTCGGTTTGCTGGTGCTGCAATTCTCTTTATTCCGTAGCTTTTTCGTCTGCGCTCGATGCCACTACTCATTGCTTCTTCTTCTTCGTACTTCTCCCTCACTTCCTCTTCCTTCATCTCAGCCCTCGCCGACGAATTGATGGCAAAGACAGAACTTTTCTGAGGCACGCGCGGCCTCGCCTCTTCCTCCCTGATAAATATCTTGAGAGATTTTCCCACGAGAAGTTACTCCTCTACACCTCACATTCTAACTGCTGCCTGTCTTCTCATCTCCAACAAATATGTTTTCATCTTTCTCCTTCTGTGAAATTTTTACATAATTTTTGCTAATAAGCATTTTGCGTTTTAAAAATTTAACTCCCAATGCTAAATTTATTGTTCTAAATTAACTAATAATTATAGTATCAATTCTTATAACACACAATGCTTATTGGCAAAAATTATGAAACAATTTCACAAGGAGAAAGAGATTAAAACAGTTTTTCTAGAGTGGTAAAGAAATGGTAAAGTTTATAAAATATAATGACATTCCTAAAATTACCGCTAGAAGCCAGAAGATTAGACGAGCTCATAATCATTATAAATGTGCTATTGTGTAGTGTAAACATTCAGTTTAGATTTAGATTAGACATTGTACAGCATTTTATAATTTTTAATGATTAAATTTACCCTCGCTAACCATTTTTCTAATTAAATGAATGTAGATTATACGTTGTCTTGGCTCCATAATAAACGTGATATAAATATTGAATAGTCAAGTACAATCGCTTCCCTACTTTACTACATAAATGAGATTTATTCCTTGTAATTAGCTTCAATCCTATGAGTTGGAGATTTTTTGAAATATCAGAAAATGCATTTAATATCGACTCAAAGTAATCCTTCATTCACTGATACTTAACTTTAGTTCAAAAATCTTAATTTTCAAATTTAGTTCAAGAAATGTTAAATTATAAATACGTTTACTGAGATTATAACATAAAACATTGAAATATATTTATGTTATATAGACTCCACATTATTGCGGAATTAATTTCTGCGTGTGAATTCTTTCCTCATTGGAGGGGAGGGGGAGAGGGAGTAGATAGTGGAAAGGGAGGGCTATAAAAGAAATTTAAAACTTTGCAAATTAATGATTAAGTATAATGCAAAGTTAAATTTATTGATAATAATAGGTGAGAGATAAAAATTAAAAAATCAACCAAAAGTTGAAGAGACAGTTGCTGAAGATAAATAAGGTAAGTATCTCCTTTAATTAGCTCGAAGCAAGTTTACTATATTTCGCTTAATCTTGCTTGTATTTGAATTATTATTCTTATTTAAGCTTGATTGCTTTGGTTATTTCATATAAGCTCTCACGCAAGATTATTATATTGTTTATTCTTACATCGCCAAAGAATTATTATTTAAGCATTCTTATGCAATAATCGCCACTTACTTAAATGCATGAACCTATTAATTATTAATATAAAAGTGAAGATAAAAAGGAACTACTTTATTGTAGAATTACTACTGTTGTTTTATACTTTTTATTTAATATCTTACACTCCTATTCTCATTAATTACTCGAGAATATTGGCCCTTCCCCGCGGCTTTCGAAATTCTATTTATGATTTGGGTGAAAATCCCTAAGTGGGGAATGAAATTTTTGCAACATTGTTCCTATTATCTATGCATACTATCGATGCATGTCATTTTGTTTATAATGTCAAGCCGCCAGTTTGGTAACGAGGGGTGGGGGGTTAGGGAAGGAAGGTCGATGGGACAAATTCGAGGAATTAAGAAATTCGTTACTAAACTGATTCGATATTGTTGGAATCTCGAACCCACGTAATTGCCTAAATAAACAATTGAATATTTAAAAATGAATTGCATAATAATTTTATTTTCAATTTAATAAATTATACAATATATTAGTATTTTAACGCGTACTGTTAAGCTTTGAAAATTACAATTTATGTTATAAAAATGAAGTGTAATATACAGTGTGGAGTTTAATATTTTTCCGAAAAAATTTGTGATTAACCGTTTGTGATAATAAATTTTCGAACTATAAATTATGAAGTTGAATATAAAAAATACGTGAATATTTGCTAAAAGTATCGAGATATTGATTTGACACTTGATCTTGGAATATTTTCCCGTCCTAAACTATAAAGTTCGAACATAGAAATACTAAGTAGAAAGTGTGGAATAAAAATGTAACGATATTGATTTTATATTCGATCTTCGCGCATCTCTGAACTATCAAGTTTGAATATAAAAATACTAAGACCACAGAGCTCGATAAAAGTGCAAAGATGATTTTACAATAGTTCTTGAGGTATTTTCCAACTCGGAATAGTCAAATTGAAATAACAGAAGTATATTGATGTATAAAAAAGATAGTGCAACGATAAAGGTATAATGGTATTGAAACAATTTAAAATGAGAATGCGTAATGATTTTAATCAATTTCTCTCATATTTCAATACGCCACTCGAAACAACGAAGGAGTTATGGAAATGAAAATGTTTATAAAATACTAACTCTTACGTATTTTTTAATATTAGACCTTTTGTTTTTCGCTTAGTGTACAGATAATTTTTATGACTTTAAAGAATGAAGAGTACATTAGGACATTTGAGGATTTATTACGTTTTAATACTTTTCCAAGTACTTCTACTTATTGCCTACGTATTTTCCGTCCATTTTCTCTTATATTCTTTCTTATACTCTCGTACGTATCATCATTATTGTTTTAAAAATTGCAATTACTTTTCTTATAAGTTTTATTGTAATTAATATTTTGATTATTAGTATTAGAAATAAATATTATTTTTCAGTACGTTGTCATTGTTCTGTAATATTAATATTGTGTATAGTGAAATATATCGTATCCTCGATAATTGTCATGCATATTTGTAGGAAACGTATAAGAAAACAATAGTGAAATTTGTTATAAATATCTTATAAGTATTTGCAATAGTTATATGCACAGAATACACAGATTTTTTTATATATAATAATAAAACAATTATATAATTTTAACCGAGATTTTAGTTTCTATAATACATTGTGTTTTATGGACGTTGTGAAATTTTTAAAAGCCCCAATGAAATTTCATACGCTCCATTAAAAATGCACGTATTAATTATCTCAAATTTTTCACTTAATTACTAATAATTTAGCATAGATTTTATAGGCATAAAACGTTAGACTATATTATAGAACTACTATATATTTCGTTGGAATCACAAATCATTTTGCATATGAATATTTAAAACTAGTGCTTTTATAATACTCCGCGCCAACTTCAATCAGAAGTCATCCGGAACCAAATATATATATTTATCCTTTACATATATCTCTTTTTCTCTTAGACTTTGTAATGCGAGATGAACAGCGTATACTTTCTGTAACTGTACACTGCTGAAGAAGATGTACGTACGTACGTAGTTCCCGAGCGTGCCGGTATTTCTGGAAAATAAGAGAGAAGCAAGTTCTTAACTTCGCTCTTCGGCTCGTTTCTTTTTCCCATCTTCTCTGAAAATTCGCTGTCCCTCGTCCAGTTCCACCAGCATCGAAGCTACACCAGTCAGCAGAAAAATGCTACAGCACTCATATGTTATATGTGGGGGGGGGGGAGCTCAGGGAGCATTTACGATGGGGACGTTTGTACCGTCAATGAGGCATTCTCGTCCCCGACTGTACTCGATTAAATCGGCCACTTGTTTGCCTTTCGCTAGTCCTGCCTGCAAGGAGACGTCGATGGTAGGTAGGGGGGGGGGACAGACAAAGGACTCAAGAAGGAGCACCTGTATATTGGGGAAGAGTAATCATCTTGGGTTGAGCGATATTTCACTGAAATGGCCGAGCATCGAGAGAAATATTTCCTTGAATACATAGACATACATCTTCAAAGTGCTGAGAATTTTTTTTCTTCCTAATAGTTTATTTTGGTTCTTGAACTCACTTGCAAGCGTGCAGTGATATTTAGTGACAGTAAAGTCGTTGCTTTTATGATGTTGGGACTTGCGCGAGTTACAAAATTGCAGAGATATTGATGACGACACTGATTAGGAGGAGGCAATGAATTCGGTTCATTCGTTCACTTATTTCATTATATTTATTCAATTACATGATTTATATTACGTGAGAATGCACATTCGAGCTGTACTTGATTGTCAAACGAAATTGAATATCAGCCATAATATAGCTGAAATAAACAAAATTTATGATAAATAGATCATTTATTTCTAAATGTACTTAATTTATTCACAAGCCAATAATAAAATCTACATTTCCATTCTAATGCCAAAACTTCTATTAAAAATTTATGTTTATTTTAATTATGAGCAAAGTATTCATTTAACAAGAAAGCCTGTAAAATATTTCTAAATAAGGATGAATGCTTTTCTCCGAAGTAAATATAAATTCTATTTTACCGTATCCAGTGCAAATATAAATTGCATTAATGCCATTAAATTAATAATTTTCCAATATATTTTTGTAATAAATTCAATAATAAAAGTTTATTACAATAATAATAAACATTGAGCTTGGTTGGAACATTTTTATTAGTATGTGGAGTAAATCAAAAAAATTACTTATAATATTTGTAAATAATAAAAAATATATGTTTTAATAACCAATAGCGTGAAAATTTGTGTATTTATGCGCCATCTAGTTATTAATATTTGTGTGATATAAAAGTAAGAAGTTATACGTTCAAGTAATGAAATACGACAAGCAAATATTAATATAAAGCAATATGTACCCAATGAATCCTTATCACTTTATCCATTTTAATAACAATTTTTATACGAACAAATCATGCCACGCGTGATTGGTCGATTTCACATAACTCACAGAATTACCACAAAATATCAAGCAAATCGAAGTGCCTTACGCATGAGGAAATAGAGAGCTTCAAAGATAGTTAGAGCAGCCAAGTTAGTTCACAACTGTTCAAAATCGATTTCAATGAAACATTCGTACCCCCGTACATATATTAACACGCACACACATATATATATATATATGTATATGCACGTGTTATTATCTTAATGTTGGGAAGTTTTATTAGCGTGAATAACGACAATAATTTAAAGTCTAATTGCCTTTCGGTCTTTTGACAAACGCGGTTCTTTTAAACTGTAAGAGCACTTCTCCGAAATGATAGAAGAGCTTTATTCATTATAAATTAATACAAATATTCACTAAAGTGTATTCAAAACATTTTAAACTTTTCGTAATAAGTGTATTTAATTAAATTTATAATAACTAGATGTAATTAAGTTTATGCTACTTCGCTATTTATAATATTAATGAAAGAATAGATAATTGAATTTTAGCTAAGCTTTATTGAATTATTGCTTACGATTTACTTTATGAATTGTCATTAGTACATAATATATATTATTAATATTTTGTTTCCTTTTCATAAGATTTATTATCAAAATTAATAAATATTACTTGTTCGGCTTTATAAAGTACAAGTTACTATTAACTCTGTCTTTGAATTACTTGTAAATAATCTTACTAAATCAATAAGATTAGTAATAAATAGTGTACACTATTGATAATATAGAGCCGGCAATGCTTATGAAAAATTTATTACGATATTTGTATTTGAATGTATCTTTTATGACTTGTACGGTAATATAGCTTTGAATGTAAATATTATATGATGCTCGATCATATTTATGAGAAAGTAATTTCAATCTATCCATTATCATCCGCCTGAACTTTATCACCAAATTGCTATCTCTGCATATTATTATAGTAAGAATTGAATCTTGGAGCAGTCAGTTTAGTACATAAAGGTAGATAAAAAAAAGTTTGGCCCAGGATAGAAGACTATATTGACTATTCAATTCCGTGACTTTCGAACCGTATATTTGCCTTTCAATTGCTTTCATAATTATTCTGACGTAATGTTGACTTGATTCACTGCTATTTAATCTCACACCATTGTACTGCAAATCATACATATTAAAGTAATCATGATTAACGACGAATTATAAGACATATAAAGGCTGCTACGGTATTCTTAATTCACATAATACAGAGACGAAATGTTCATAAAATAAATATTGGTAATTTTATTATAATTATATTTTCGAAAACATGCGTACAATTAAATAAGACACGAGCTATATCATCAAAGTTATATTAGTAGAGCCGTTTGTTAATTTTTTAAGATTTAGCAATAAATGTTACATAAATATAAAATGACGTGTGTTTGTGAATCGAATAATAGCGATTGTTACTGCTATTTGAATTAAATAAAACTATTGTTCAAGCTTATCATAGGGGATACGATATTGCGATCGTGAAATATAAACCGAAAATAAATTTTGAAAAATCACAAGTTAATAATTACATTATTAAAATTGCCACGAATATCAAAGTATAATCCTATGTTTTTGAACTACTGAAAAAAAATTTGTTCCCAAATAGTTTAAATATAAGATAGTCGGCATAATAAATTTAATCTTACGCGCAGCTTACAAGTTGCGTCTGTATTTTAATTGAAGAAGTTAGGGCTGCTTCGATTACGTAAAATGTGAAGGCTACGGAGTGTTGTGAAAGTAAGGCACGCTCACATGATACCGAAGGATGGCTAAAACGTCGGAGACACTCGAGGTATTCCGAGCTCGCCTGCCATTGCGAATATTTCAAGAGCAGGAGAGCTGATAAACAAGAGACAAGAAATTATTACATTACGGAATTATCGATTCTTTAGATTCAAATTCTTGCATTATTTTTCTACCCCGATAAGCTCTGAGAATCTTTTCATTTTTTGGTAAGAGGCGAGCAATTTGAGGGAAAGAAGTGGTTGAATTGTTAAGTAAATTTATAAAAAAAAACCCTTTTATGACTATTAAAGTATTTATTAGCAATTAAACGAGATATTTTTGTCTAATTATATTTAGCTAGTTTATGAAATTAAATATTTACACAAATGTTGCACGAGTATTGCATATATATATATATATATATATTTATATGTAAAGCAAACGCAGACGCCGTGCAATAATTAATTCAATTAATTGAAATGGCACAAGAAAATTAATTAAAGCATTGCTTATTGTGCAGAAAAAGATGTGCAAAGGGAATTTTTCAAATTAGTAAAAATAAAGATAAATTCTAGCAGCGCAACGTGACTTAAGATTAGAGATTAAAACAAATTGAGGAAGGAATGCAAAGAGACTGAGAGAAACAAATTGGAGTGAAGAATTGAAGAGAAAAGAAAGAGGCACAGCGAGTGAAAGAGCAGAAGACAGACAGAGAGAGAGAGAGAGTACGAGAAATAAGGGAGTGAGGCAAAGGAGTTACAAGCTAGCGTTGCAGAATCGGCTTTGTGGTGCTCTCGGCAGAGATAGAGTGGCTTCGAAGAGGGATCGAGAATAGAAAGAGCGCGAGTATCAACCGCGGGGCAAAAGTAGGAGATGCGCGTACATGGTAAAAGAGAGAGGGCGTTAGGAAAGATCTGGGGTGGGGGGAGGGGGAGCAAAGGGATAGAGAAGGAAGGAAGCTTGTTCACCCAATGTGTCAACTTGTAGAGACGATGAAACGCGCCGCTACGCGTAGTACATGTACTGTCGTAGATCGATCGAGAAGAGAAAGAGGATTGGAGAGGGGAAAGGTGTGACGAAGAGAGAGAGAAGCGGAGGGGGAGCGGAGAAAGTAAGGCGACGAGGAGAAGGAAGCACGGAGAAAGGGTGGGAGAGAAAAGCCTGGAGGCTGCCGAAAGGAGGCGAGAGAGAGAGAGAGAGAGAGAGAGTAGGTAAATGATGAAGCCCGTAGTACAGAGGAGAAAAATGAAATAGATAAAGAAAAGAGAGCAGAAAAGAAGATCGAAGAACAAAGAACATGTTTGAATGACAAATGATAAAGTACAGCACGAAATACCAGACATGGAGGCGTTTAAAAATGCGTGTCCGCAGTAATTTTGAAATGAGGTGGATAATAATCATAATGCAGCAGCACTTTTCTATTTAAATTCTTCTATTTAATTATATGACATTATTTGATGTTCTTTAAAATTCTCATACAATATTACGGAAACATTATTTTTGAAAAGACAGTGTCACTTTAATATTCCGCTTATTTACAATACTTTATTACATATATAATTACGCGAGATAAATTCAATAGAAATATTATGAATAATGAATGTAACAACAATATTGATGTAATTTCAACTCGGGTGTACTGACACAATCGACGCGGTAATTCATACGATGGGGATTTATAAATGAATTATATTTAAAAGTATCACAATTCAATAATAATTTATTGCAATTGAATTTCATTAAGATTTCGTAACTTGCGAACAAATGTACAATACAAAAAGAACGCCGCGAAATGTGAATGTAACTTTATCGTACAATGTCCTCTGTAACAAGCAGATTGTAATATAATAAATTACAGAAAATATTTCTAAATATATGCAATTTATAAAACATTCCATCCACGTATTTACAAGCAATTCCTCCACTTACATTAAGTACACACTATTAAGTTTTATAATTAAAAAGTACTATCTTTGTATTTCAATACAGAGAAACTTGATGCTCATAATGGATTAATTATTAAAAATTAAAGACTATTCAAAGTTTCTAATTTTACGATCAGAAAATAATTTATTCAATATAGTTTATCGATTTATGCAAGCAATTACAATACAATATTATTAAGGAAAATCGCGATGATGAGTAATATGAATGTTATTTACTTTAAATTTCAAAAATCATAATTTGAAAACGCCAAAGAATTACTACGAAACCAGCTCCAATATAATTGATTTTGAGCGAGTTGCTTGAGATAATTAGCATTATTTAACAAAAATTTACTAATCCTAATAACATGTGTGCCCTTTGCTTTCCCATTCTGTCTCTGCTCAATAACCTAACGAATTAATTGCAGTCACAATTATTTGTCACTTGAACAATTATCGTAGGGAGCGAATTACCCATTCCTCGTGGCTAATAATATTATTTCCCAAGCAACCTCATTTATCTAATTGAGAGGAGTAAGTCGGGAGAAGTGCACTCAGTATCAATAAACCCGCACAAAACACATGCTCCCTAATCTCGCAAGCGAGCAAAGCATCTCGTAGGCGAAAAAATTCTATACAGGAGCAAGTGCATGTAGCCAAGCCATCCCATCATCCTTAATGCTCTTGAATGGTCCTTTAGACAAGTCTGGAATGGCGTAATCGTGGAATTCGGTGTACTACGGCATTATCGTCCTCTGGCCCGACGACACACCAAGAGGACTAAGACGAAAGAAAGAAATCAGCAATAGAAGCCAGCAGCGTTACTTTTTACAGCAACTCGCATTTGATCGCTTTAAAGAGCAGCGCAACGGTTATCTTCATTGCAGTTTATCTCCCTCCCTCTCTCCCTCTCTCTCCCTCCCTCTCTATCTCTGTGACTCGGGCCGGTCGACGTTCGCACACATTGGGGGCCGGCCAAGCAGAGAGGACCGAGTCGTGCTTTCTCATTGGGTAAAAGTAATAAATGCGAAACATTACGTGAGAATAAACGAGCTATTTTTCTTCAAACTACTTCCCAAAACACAGTAAGTACTCATCGAAGATAGGCAATGAAGAGCTGAGTGGGGGGAAGCTTATACAAGTGCAGTGTACGTGTTTTCAGTTAAAGGAAAAGGACAAAATTCGCCGCAAGTAATGTCAAGGGGCGAGAGATGCGAGTGGAAGTAAAGAAAATGGATAAATAGATTTTTTTACGACTAACACTGGCGAGAAACGAGAAAATGATTGAAGAGATAAAGAGAATAAACGAACGAATGGAGTTATATTGACAAAGGCAATTAATTCTAGCATATTTTCTATCAAATTTTATTTTAACGTGCAAATTTCTTTATACCAAATGGAAATATAAATAAAATTCAAATCTTTGTAGTTGATAAAACTTTGTTTATACGCTCAAATTGTTCATATTCAAATTAAAGTGTTTTAAAAAAAAATAAGTAGTACACTATTTTTCGAATTTACATGGAATAGAATTTAAAAATGGAATATTTTTTTTATTTTATCACATAAAAATCTATAAAAATTAATTGATGACCTCAATTGCCGAGCTCTATTATTTACGAGGTAATACCTCCCATTGTAAATACTTTTACTTCAATTCACCATTATCTTTTTATTCTACAGCATATGAGCGATGAACTTCATTACCGAGTCAAAGAAATATTAAAGCGACCAATTGGACATTCGTATAATTAATTACTTTGAATATTAGAATTTTATGTCTAAAAGTGACACTTGATTAGTAAAAATATTCCAAATAGCTCTACACTTCAAAGAGCCAATTCAAAATATACGCGGTTCTTGGGAAGTTGAGGAATAAAAATATTTGTTTCATTGTAGCCTTGGCCTGTATTTACTCTCTACCCATGCACATCATCTTATGGGCCAACTATCTTATGGATATTATCAATACTTATCGTCAGTGCAATAATGTTATATGAGGCTTTCAATAGAGCAGCTGAATAAATTAAACCAAGATTGCCGAGTTCTATGGATCTAAGGATTTAATAGGCCACTTAATATTGGCCGGGAGTGCAGTTCTCACAGCCAAACCTCAATAAAGATCTAGGAAAAGCATTGGAAGACTTGTTTCCGATTCAGCACTGTGAATTTACTTCTGATCCTTCTTCATTCTTAAGCTTGGAGATGATAAGTACATAGAGACGTACCTACACAATAATTTAATAAGCTGACGCCCACGTTAATACGACCTGGCGAATGTTTTAAGGAAAATTCTACTGACTCTCACATATTAACGAATATTGACAAATAATGCGTTAATTGGTATTTGCATATTAATTATTGCGAACACGTATAAATGATATTTCAGAATATTAAAGTAATTATAAATAATTTTCCTGCATTTTTTCGAATTTTTAACAAGTTTTTAATGAATGACTTTTGTTTTTGCAAATTGAATTTCTTAATGAGTAACTTTATTAGTTTTATTAGAATTTTATTTTATATTTTTATTTATATTTATATATTTGAAATACAAATTATTATCTGCAAAGAAAGAGAGCAAGTTTTACTTTTAACGAGTCATCTCTAAAATGCCATTACATAAAAATTTGAGTTTTAATTTTTCATAAAATAATTTAAGTTATCAACTTGAACCGAACTTTTGCATAAAAATTATTATTAAATCTTGAGAAAATGTCTAGAATAAGATTTTTAAGAGTGCGAAATCTGCAATACAATTAATTAATATTTGATTACTGAAGAGAAATGATAATACATGGTAATTTATTACAACTTATCATTCTTTTAATTTTGTTTACTGAAAGGTGATGTTGCCTACCAAAAATTTCAAATTACATTAATCATCTTTTATATAAGTTGCATAGATAATAATGGACAATAATAAATTATAATGTAGAGTATCCAATATGGACTAATTGTGAATGTTTATTATAAATCTGGATTTGTCAAGTTCATGAAAATTTACTTATATTGTTATAAATATCAATTAAAAATGAATTGCAAATATTAAGTGATCTATTTCTTTATAATTTATGAATTTTATTTTATATTAAATAAAAATGTATTTTCTTCGGAAGAAAAATTTCTAATGATAGTTTATATTAATTATGGCCAGATAACAGCTGATTTATTACCAAGTAATTTGTAAATGGATGAAATTTCTTTTTATTTATAATTTATTATACAAATTAAAAAGTAATATTAATCAATAAATTGATAATTAATTAAGAATTTCAGAAGAATATTTAAGTTTTTGAGTACAATATAAAATAAATACAAATATCTATGCATTTAATATCAATATCCGATAATTATTCGATATAATATTTTATAACAAATATTTCTTATATTATATGAATTTTATAAATTTCATCTTATGTTTCATTACTGCTTTTACAAGAATAGAAATTTAAATATTTTTGCGCAGTAATCCTTTGTCAAATTTATAAACGTAATACGAGAGTCTAAATATTTCCAGTATTAAAAACATTAATACGATAATTTCTGCACGACAAAGATGTAACATTGCTATCATAATGTAAAACAAATCAACAATTAATACTGATAATTAATTCTACGCGTTAATATTTAAAGAAACTGTGGCTCATATACTTTTTTACATACATACTTTAGTACATGTAATATTATATGTAAAGTGTAGCAATTTTTAATAGATTGTAACTTTAAATAGATTGCACTCTTTTTCTCACTTGTTCAAATAAGAATATTGATATTATCAGACCATTATTAAATACATAAACCAATACATTCAATGTGTGAGTAATTTAAAGTGACATCTATTGCGAATAGTTTTAGCAGATAACAAAATTCTGATTTATATGTTAATTGGCTACATCTCACTTTGATTTATAATATATTCTAAGTTGTATTGACATAATAAAAATCGCAGTTAGTTAAGAGGCATCTTGAATGTGAAAATTTGCACCGCTACAGCGCGAGGAAATAAAGGGAGAAGGCGAATAGAGGCATGAAAAATTAAAGAGAGAAGTGCAAAGAAGAGGGAACGAAGCATAGATCGTGCATAAGATCATCTGTTTTGCAGCTTATAACGTAAGATCAAATAGCAGTGTAAGGAGAGCTCGTTGTATCATAAATGTAAGTAAATATCGCGAAAGAATGAGGAGAACCAACAATTCAAGATGCGATTAAAAAAGGGTGAATGGTATGTAAAAGAAATGGCGTCTCGCTAAATTATTGTAACAACTTTGCCATTTTTGTTATAAAAAAAGACGTAGAATGTAGTGTTGGTAATGATTGGTATAGTTCGATGAAGTAAGCTATGATTGTAAAGGAATAAGCTTAAAGGTGAGATAGGCAAACAAAGAGAAACGGAGAGAGAGGAAGGCGAGGGAGTGAGTGAAGTAGAAGAATAGAGGAGAGGAAAAGAACAATGCAATTCTCTCTAACAAATGTGCCAATCGGCAGATCGAACCGATCGACGCTCTAAATTCAAGTGAGACGTGAAAAAAGCGAAGAGAGACTAGAGTTTGAGAGAGAGAGAGGGAGTAAATGCTATAGAAATTTTAACTTAAATTCAGTTTAAATTTGAATTAAATAAGTCGGAAGAGAAATGAGAATAGCCTTTATAAAATCAATCTTATAATTCTTAATAAATTGTAATAGATTGATGAATTTGTGAATAGAGCTTATGCTTTAAACTTAAGCATAAATTTTAATGGAGAAGCAGATGTAAGTCAAAAGTTTTTAAAAATTCCACCTTTTAATCCATTACAATTAATGACAATTTAGAAATTTTTCATTCCTATTAATTCTCACACATCTTACAAATCTGTCACAGGCATTACGTAACCCAGGCATTAGATATGAAATAGTTTCTTCATGATTTTAAAAAAGAAATTTTTAAATTGAGCAACAAAACGATAAATACACAACATCCGCACTCGTGTTCATTGTTTTGTTCGATTCGCGGTTCGTAGAATCCCAACATAATTCAACTTTAACTTGGGCTATTCCTTTAATTTTACAATAAACACATTTGCCAATATGGGATTAGAATATATCGGTTGGCATACATATCATGAAATTATTATTAAGTTAGCTAAAACGCTTCCAATAAAAAAAAACCAATGTAAATGGCATACTAATTGGTAAAAAACAAAAGCGCTAAATAATTTACTATAAGAACAAAGAGATTAGATATGAAGAGTAGCGTGCATTTTGCCGTGGGGCTAATACGAATTACCGTCTCAACAAATTGGATTGCAATCACTTCAATTGACGATTATGTCGTAAAAAAAAAAAAAATTAGCTTTAAATAAATAAAATTACGAGCATGAACGGCAGGATATAGACGGTTAATTATTGCCCCGTTAAAACTGCCAAAGGACTATTACAACGATTATATTTGACAGTTTTTATAATAAAATTGTGGTAAATAATCGCGGGAATGAGAAAATGCGGCCGAACAAATGCTCCCACTCGTAATTACTATTTCGAAAGCTAATGAAGTGAGCCGCCATGAAAGATATTGATATTTAAATTAACTCGTCTGCCGAAAATCTAGGAAAGTAATAATCAATTGCAGAGCATCGGACCTCTCCGGCCATATTAAAATAAAACGAGCGGAAAGGGAGAAAATGCGAGCAAAGGAGTAAGCGAATGAATGAAGTAAGGAGGGAGGGAGGACTGCCGCTCGATAATCCTCCCGTCTCCCTCTCAATGTTTTCCTCGGCATCTATTTTTCTTTCGCCTCCCATTCTCCAGCGGCAGCAACAGCAACAGCGGAGGCAGCGGTGCCGCGGTGGTACCTGCTATTCTAATTTCTGAATACATCACGGGGGGGGGCGTAGAGGGGTTGGGGGTTGGGGGGAGACATAGTCTGGCGCTCACGCCGCAGGAGATGCTGCCACTGTCGCTGCTGCGCGTGGTTATTGAAATTTCGAGGAAAGCCGTTGGCCCGTACCCCGGCCACTCCTCCCCCCCTCACCCTCGCCCCCTCGTTTAAAAATGAACAGGCAGTTTCGTTCATTACTCCGCGGCTTCTATTTTTCTTGGACTTTTTGTCTACTCGTTTTTTCGCGTTTTCGACGAGGGTCATCTCGGCCTCCACCGGCTCCCCTCCCATCCTCCTCCTCCTCCCCCTCACTTTTTCAAGGAGAGTGGATTTATCGATGCATGCTATAGCGGCTTTCATAAAATGGGAAAGTCGCTCGAAATAACGGCGGAATAATTGAAAAATTATTGTTTAAATATGTATATTGGTATTGGATGGGGAAGAAGAGCTTTGGTTTTAGTGGATTGAAAATAATGCTTAGCGGTGAAGTGCTGCGAAGAATTATTTTGCAACAAGTCATATTAGTTGCAGTTGCGGATTTACGAAAAGCCACGGGATTTGTTATAAATACAGTCAATCGGCAAAACTATTGACAATAATTAATTGCGTCTCGAGGGCAGGAGGATAGTCATCGTCGAGCATATTTAATATGATTTGAGAGTTAAAAAATTCAGTTTGCTTTTAGGGAGATCGATTTTATACAATTAGGGATAAGTCTCGTGCAGGCCCACTGTGCCTCCCTCTCACTCTTGCCACAAACTCTTTATCCACACGCTTATATCCCTTTCTTTCCATCTTACGAAGCAAATTTAACTGCCGAACAAAGCTCCGTCGTAAACATCGCGTTACAAGCGACAATCAATTTTCCGCAAAACCTCATTGTAATGACTCACTAGTGAGCTATTTCCCATCTCGCCGTGTCCATCTCGCTCCCTCTCACTTACTCGCCCTCGTCTCCACCTCTCTCGTGTTTCATTCTTTGCACCTTGTTCCTCTTATCGGAAAGCTGCCACTATCTCGCTCGCACGCACTTGGTTACTCATTATCGCTTTCTCCACATAATGAATGCATGATATTCACGAGAGCAAAGGTGTGGAATCTAAAAGTCGAGCAGCGGGAATCCAATTATACATCGCGATAGAATGTTAAATGATTAAAATTATCCTTAATAATATTTTCTTTACTCGCAGAGCAGATTTTTCACTTTATTATACATTCGCATACAAAACAACGAAATTCGTTTTATAACCTAAGGGTTTCATGAGCATTTTTTTTTCATCGTATTTCTCGTTGAGATCGCAAGAATCATTCGTCGTGAAATTCTAAAACATAATTTTCTGGTCTTTACGTATCAGAAACGTACAAGACAATAAAAAATTTAAAGAACAATTTAAATAAGGAAGAAAATAAATAAGAGCTGAAGAGATACTCGAAAGAAGGCATTCGAGGAGGAAAAAGCGAGTGAAAATCGCTTGTCTCGCGAGAGTTTCTCCCACGATGTTCTTTTCTTATATTCAATGGAATGAAGCGTTAAGTATGACACTGCGCAGACACCAATTGCAAAGCTTATGGTAAAAGAAACTGAAAGTTAAATACGCAAAATAGAGTTTAAGAGAAACATTGATATAGTACTGAGGAATCGGGCATTAATAATATTTTTCTTCGAATATTCCTAAATTTTCAACATTCGAATGTTTCTCTTTATTCAAACAATCCAGTCGCTTATGATAGAGATGTTGCAGTATTTATTCAAACTGCTGTCAAAATATATTTTACAAGCAAAAAATTGTTAGTCTACTGTGTTTTACGATTAATTATATTAATTTTATTTATCCTGCAATACGCATTGCAATATTAAATTACGAATTCTACGATGCAAATAAAGCTTCTAATTCTTAAGAAGCTTAAAAGAAAATGGTAAATAATTTTATCTCAAGCATGAGCACAAGTTCTTTGCTTTTAATCATAAGCAATAACTTGAAAGACTAATGCCAACTATTATCAATAAATTAATTTCATCTCCAAGTTTTATCTTTAGCTTATCCCCATTTTACATAAAACCACATTTATATAGAAGACATACTTTAGTTATCCAAAATCTCAACTGTATCTAATAATAATAATAATAATATTATATTAGAGGTAATCTTTTTGATTGATTCAAGTTTTCATCGCTCAACAAGCAAAATAATTAAAATTTTGAAAAATTTTCAATTGCTCGACGAAATTCTAAAACTCCAATAAGAAATGACCTTGAAATTACGCATACACCGAATAGTTTGCTGTATTATAAAAGGATGAAAATCATGGAGCAAGAAAGTTGAGTTCATTTTATGCGTTTGAAACATTTGCCCCAAAGTAAAAAGGGGCAAAACGCCGAGGACAAGACTCTCCGCTCTTTAAAAAGAACAGTCTAGAGCAACATAGACAAAATGTGCAGCAAAAACAAAGCAAAATGGATGATATCATAAAACAGCACTGAAAAAGCTAGTGATAGAAACACAGAAAAGTGAGGGAGAGAGAAGGAAAAAAGTAACGACGAGGAGCGCAAAGTTTGCCATACGCTCTTGAATGTTATCCTGTCGCGAACAAAACCTTTCGTCGCTCGCCACGAGAGAGTACACACATGCAAATACAGGAAACACACACTCGCCCAGCCCCCGCTGCTCGCACACACCCATTCGCCCGGGCTTGGCCATGCGCGCGCATGCGCACGCGCGCACGTGTGGAACACAGATGTTCCGAAATGTAACATCGTTTAATTGGCATATCCGCTCTCGCTCTCTTTGCGAATAATTATACGTTGGCGGACATCCATTTTAATTATGGAGCCCAGGGTAAATACAGCAAGCTGTAATTCGATTTTTGCAATCGACGATTGCTCGTCATATACTCGGAACGGATTTATAACTTTATTTTTCGTCGCTCTAGTCGGTGCGACTTTCCCGAATTATAATACTCAATCAAATAATAGTTACATCAATAATAATGATTCAATTTATTCGGAGATCCGTCTGTAGTTGTACTTACAAGTATTCAAATGATTAAAAAATTGTTTAGAGCTCAATAATGGATTCGCGTAGCTATTATTATGTAGTTGTGGTGTCAAATGGATTGAATTTGAGTTTGGAAATGTGAAGAGATTTAAAAGAGCTTATAAGGTGTCGATTTTAAAGACAAAGACGAAAGATCATTCCAATTAGATGAAATGAAATTGTATATTCGTCCATTCGTAAGCACTTTAATTATGAGAAAATATTTGGAAATAGTATATGTATTATAATTTAAATTGCATTCGAATAATTTTTTGTGTCTATTTTACTTTATTCAAATGATATTCAAACATATCATTTACGTATACTTTCAATATCTTGAAAAATTTCTTTAATAAATCGAATTCCTTCGTAGTGATTGCTGAGTGCAGGCTACATTGGAGCTTCAGTTTTTAATTGACAAATTTTTTATTTAAAAGGCAAAAGGCAGTGATTTTTAAAATCAATACATTTCAATTCAAATTAATTTACATACTTAAGTAAGTGTGCTGCAATTCGATCGGAAACTGAATCAATATGCTTGTAACTACAATTTCAAGTCAAACATACACGCTTTATTATTTCAATTTTTATTAATTATCACGAAACTGTGCGAGTAAATTAAAATAAATTTTAGATTCTGTTTACTCCCGATGTTGTTACTTTTATATTCATTAGATATTATTAATTGAAGTATTTACAATTATTTATAACTTCAGTAAGAATTATTTGTAATTGAAGAGCTCCGGTGCAGCTTTTATCGAGAAATAACGTGCATTTCATAATCTTACTAATTTTATAATAATAATAATAATAATAATAATACAACTAACGTAAAGTGTATGCTGACTGAATATACTGATTGTCATTTTAATGATAAATTTCACGTCACTTTGCATTTTAAGTCTATCGGAATGAATTAATTAGTACCGCGAGATCAATTTATCCGACTTATTTTCAGAAACTTCTTTGCGTTTATTCATGAATATCCGATTCTTCGATTTATTTCTTACTTTTTAATATTTTTCAATGGCAAATGTTGTAAAATCAATAATATAGCTATGACATAATAATGAGTATGAACATCGACTGACATGTGAGTGCAGCAGCGAAATCTTAATCGGTAATTATTCATGAAAAAACTTGTTTTCCGTGGTGAGAAAACGAATACTGTCCACGGCTATGAAAGAGAGAATGAAAATGGAAAATACAGCAGTTTATACAATCAGAAGCAGGAGAGAAAGAGGGAGCAAACAATACTTGCCAAGCTAAATAAACGTATTAAACCTTACCAGAGTACTGAATTATCGTTAAAACAATTTTCTCTTTAACGAAGATGAGAACCCATTTACATCGTCGCTCTTTCGGCTCTCTGCAGTTCTACCAACATTACGAGTCCTTGTGCAATTTGCCCTCTCCTGTTTCCTTTTCTTCCTCCATCTCCTTCTCGCTCTCATTTACTTTGTTTTTGTCTTCTTGTCACTCTCTCTTTCTCCGGCTATGGCTCTCTCTCTCTCTCTTACTTTCTCTTTCTTGTTCTCATTTTCTCCATCAGTATTGTAGAGTCTCGAGGACTCTAGAGAGATTCAGAAAGTGAGAAAGAAACAAATAGATAGAGAGGGACGAAGGAAGATCCAGTGAGAATGTTGACAAAGTCAACGTTGTCGTCACTCACTCGTACAAATGAACAAAGACTTCCGTCGTTCATAGGATGCATGATTCGAAGGGTTGAAGAGGTGAAAGATGCAGAGAGGGAGAGAGAGAGAGAGAGCGAGAATAATTAATGGAGCCAATAGAAAAATATAGGGTAATGAACGAACACTGACTTTAATAGTATGGCTATTTATAATTGAAAAATATAATTAATAGCGTCATTAAAGATATTAATTATTAATTTAATATATAATAATAATGAATATAAGCTTAAATAATGGCTGCATTCATGAAGTGATATCAATTAAGTTTAGTCAAACAAATATGCAGATAATATAGTAAAGCAATTAAAAGATAATAAAAATAAGATAACGCAAACGAAATCACTGACTTATTAATAATTGCAAATTTATTAATAATTAACGCGATGCTTTAATTATTAATTTAGTAGTTAACGAATTATTAATTTATTTAATTCTTGTAGGTGATTTGTCCCCATTCAACCACACAGCTATTATTTAATAATACCCATGTTTTATAATTATATCAATAATTGCTTAATTATAAGGTTATTGAATTATTACTTAAAAATAATTAATAAACATATTATTTTCAAATGTGATTAATTTTATCTCGGAATATTCATTTGAAAGAGCACGTACTATTTTATTAAGAATATCGATCAGCAATTTTTAAGTCCTTATTCATAGACTACACATATAATATCATACACACAGACATAATAATATATATATAATAACCAAGTCAATTCAACAAAATTCCACATCCATTTACAATGATTTATAATATTTACAACTCTACACGAGGATCGAGGAATATATTAGAATTGAGAAACTGCATAGATTGCAATTTATCTTTCCCGGTCAGACGATCGACGCTTTCCGACAAGCTGCTCCACTTATTGAACATCCTAAATAAGTGAACCTAAGACTGCATCATCAAACTTGCACATTCAGTTGCCTGCATTACCCTGAAAATATCGAAGATGGAGACTCTGGTGCTTACCTAAGCTTTTACGGAATTTTAATTAATACGCGTGTAAGGAGGACATGTTGGTATATTTTAAAGAATTATACCAAACTAAATGAGATGACATTGAGACTGCAAAGAGAGACTGAGAAGGATCGTATTATGGAGATATAGCCGTTCACATTTATAGATAACAGCTGTTTAGTTGATATCTACGTGTTTTTTCTTACCAAAAATATGTAACATTACATATACGATAAAATAATAGGACAATTAATTCCTTTTTGCTTTATTATACGTTATTTGATGCATACTAATACTCTGAATTTTGTTTTATTATTTAGGAGTTAGTTCGTTAAAAGTGTCCACTGTTTCATCAGTCTGATTGTCGTAATCAATTTATTATTCACGTACATTTAATTGCTATAGTAACTGAAGCTTTCTTATGGTACTGAACCTCATTATCTATCATGAGAAACTTTAATATATTATTAATTTCAATTTGTGTATACCGATTTAGAAGGTTTTCATTCTTATATTATCTGTTTTTAAAAAAAGAATTTTATAAGGCATTAAAAGTACACGAATGGTGTAGCATTAAATTTATTTAAGAATAAACTAAATAGAGAAAAAAATTATGCCGTTAATTGCTTGTACCAATTAGTGTACTTTACAATGTAATCACTGTAAATATTGTAAAAATTGATGAATAAGGACTTATCCTTTCTAAATAAATACAAATTATTTTTTTTTTAGATTTTTTTTTTAAGTTAACGAGGAACATTATTTTTAATGATAGTACACTTCTTTAGTTCTGCATTTGTTTTTTTCTCCAATTTGTCAATTTTTTTTTTGTCTTTGGAGAAAGAGAGAGAAAAAACAAAGAACGAATGTTTTTTAATCTCTCGTATTTGTTTAATGTTAGTCTTTATAATAAACTCATAATGTGTGTGTATATGCCGTCTGATAGCGACGAAGTCATAATTTCACTAGTAAAAACGGTTCTTAAAAAGGCCAGAACTCGTAAAAATTTTATTAATTCTTTTAAAAAATTAATTTTCAACAAGTTTTTGCAACCGAGTGATATGCAAACTAAAAAATGGGAATGTACGTAGCTTGAGTGAACGTAAGAAAAAAAATGCATTATATTCGGGAAGTAATCGTAAAAGAAATAGAAACGAACAGGAAAGCGACAAGGGATAATAACAAACAACCTTAGTAACGGATTAATAGTGTTTATCTTGCACTTTTCATCTAACGCGATTATAACCGAGCATGTTTATGCGTTCCACTTTTAAATATTTGTCTTGACATCCTCATTAGAGAAATGAGGTTAAGTAAAGGTATTGATGGCACACTAATTATACAGGAATACGATGGGGACGAGACGTTGAAGATGGCGATGTAGACACAATTTGCCTTACTACTACATTTAAAACCAATCCATAATTAGTCACCAGCGTTATTATCAATGTCATTTATGCCATTCGCTACTTTCTTTGCGCTTGCTCTCGATTAATTTATGTGTCGCGCACATTACCTCTATTTGTTTATAAGACTCGAAACGACGTCTTTAAACTTAAATAAATGTCTTTGGAAAACATTAAATGCAACATATATCATCTATAAACTCCAACATTATGCGTGACATTTAATGCTAATACATAATTTATGTTTAAGCTTATGTATAAGCGTTAAATTTTATTCCATCGATTCTTAATTAAGCATTTAATCAAGAATTGGCAGAAATTTTAGTTTATTAATTTGAAATTTATTACTGTCAACTGTGCATAATTTCTTTCAAGAAAAAAAAAAGAACAAATAATTCAGACATTATTGGACTTCAACGTAAAATCTACTTATAAATTATATATCCACAATTATGTCATTGTATCTGGTAATAAATTTCTCTGTGTGACAACTTGACACTTTCAATAAATACTCGTAGAATAATATTTTTAAATATGCAACTTCTTAGTAAGTAAGCGCAGTAGATAAAGCGTACAGGTAATTGTTCTAAAAGATACAACGAAAGAGTTGGATAGTTGCATGGAAAAATATTTGATTAGAAAAACTTGTCGAAGGTGGGCAAGCTTATACCAATGTCTCAACGCTAATCTAATGGAATTTAAATTCATCCCGTCTTCAATATACTTAATTTAGAAGTTGCCCACTGGTAACTTCGATATAAGTATTTTCTGCTTAGCTTACTATCATATACACGTTGCCAAAACTTGGGAAGGAACGAAAATTCTGAGCACGATTGGCTGTCGAAAGCACAACTGCGCTCGAATATCCCCTTTGTGCAATGAATAATATTGTTTCGACTATAGCTATACTTATGTAAATACACCATGGCTATACACCTACACGCACACATGCCCGAACGCTGTCTCATAAATACTGGAGTAAGCATCTGCCTATTATATTACCGTTCAATGGCCCAAGAGGCGGGGCTTGCGGCATGTTTCGGCCGACCGCGCGAATGTATACCTGCGTGCACCGAAATAGGGTGCAACCCCGTTATTGTTTCGAATTTCAATCTATAACTTTAGAGAGCATATTGTTCAGTCGAACTATTATCGATTATCCCAAAAAAAAAAAAAAAAAAAAAAAAAAAA